>CM039679.1:161227379-161436070 GCA_022537955.1 Schmidtea mediterranea | reverse complement strand
CAACAAGCACAAATTGGGGCTCAAGCATAAAGCTCGGTTATTTGGAAAGAATCAGAATCATCCAGTTTAGAAATAACAGCAGTTTTGTCAGTACACCCTCAGCCGGGAAAAATGATTTGTTGGCAAAGCAACAAAGAAAACGAAGTAAAATCTAATAATCAAAAAGAAAATGGTTCGGGACAACATTTTACTAAACTCCAGAGAGACAACAATGGGAAAAGGGAGTATTGTGAAAAAAAACGATGGATATCTCTACAAAGCGAGAGAATATGGTGATGAAACAAATGGCTCGCCACCAAATATAAAATTGGGGCTCAGCTCGTTATTGAGAAGAATCAAACAATTAAGTTAAGAACAACAGAAGTGATCAGAAGATACAAATGCAAAAAACAGAAAACGTCGGACAACACACATTTTGCCAAGAATAAGCTAAATAACAAATGATGAAAACGATCAGTGGCTACAGAAAAGAAAACAGTGCAATGAAAATTAATGACTAGATACCACCCATACAAATCGGGTGACCCATAAGAAAAAAGAGAGATTAGCGGAAAGTTAGAAAACGAATGGATTTTTCTACAAAAACGAAATGAAACAAATGACTCGACAAGCTACAAAGTTGGGACTCGCAAATGAACAAAGAGAACAATATACAAATTTCAAGTTAGAAAACAATAACTATCAGGACAAAGTTTGATACGACATTGGACAACTAATAATTCGTAAAAACATCAACAAGAAAATATTTAAAAACGAGTTAGCGGCTAACAAACGGGAGAGCAAGACATAAGTAACCACTGAGACATAATTTCAAAACGTTGCAGAAGAAATAAAAACAGAAACTATGAAAAACGACCAATGCATCTAGAGGAAAGCAACCTAACGAATGAAAGAATTCAAAGAAAGAAAGATCAGGCCGAAAAAGAAAACGAAAAACCTTGTTTATCATTCAAAACTGAGATCTAATGATTATTGTACAACGGAAACAAATTCAAGAAATTAAGAACTAAACCCAAAAATCTCAGGACACCTTCAACCAGAGCATGAATGACGGTTCTTAAGATGGAAACAAATAACGATCAAAAACAAATAAATGGGGACGGAATTCACAAAACGGCAGACAGATAACAACGAAAAAATATTGACAGAAACTTTGAAAATGTCGGGTTTGTCTACATAAGAATAGCAAACACATAGTATGAATTTTTAGAAACGGAGAACATAAATTCACTTAAGAGAACCAGAAATAAAATGTTATGAAGGAACAGGAAACACCCCGTCAAGATAGATGGCAAAATACGGAGAAAAAATCAACAGGAAAAATTAGATAGTTTCACGAAAATAAATAACACTTACGGGAAATCTACGAAAAGTAGATAGATCGTTACAAATGATTAGAGAAGAGTATCTAGAGGTCTAATAAAGGGAATACAAAATCATAACAGATAAAACAATAACAATAACCTCAGAAAATACATGAGCAAAGTTTACAAAAATAGCGGGATGAAGGAAAATAGAGAATGCAAAATATGAGGGAAAATACAAGGAAACAAAAAACACCAGTTTAGAAACCCCAATGAATGACGATATGTAATAAGAGAGGAAAATAATCAATAAAAGTAAATAAACAAAATATTAGATACATAAAAATTTCAAAAAATGAAACGATTCAACAAGAAAGTGGGGATAAAATTATTAATATTTGTAAAGCAGAAATCAAGGAAACAAGAAACCATAAATAAAATTATGGGTAAGTTGTATAAACCAAAATAGAAATCATCGTGTAGAATATCATCCAAAAACCTAGAAGTAAGAATAAAAATAAATAAAAAATAATAAAATAAAAGTAATAAAACAGGGAAATTGAAACACGAGGGTTAACACAGAGATTGAAAAGGGAAACCACAAAATGGGTCGTGTTAATATTGTATAAAAAATTAAAGAACCATATAAATAATAATTAGATAAGTAGAAGATAGCGGTTAGAAATAGAATAATTAGAAAACTAGAAATCGTCGAATTAATATTGGTTGAAATAGACGAGACAAGTCCATTAAAATAATTTTTAAACTTAGTAAATGAATTAATTGAAAAGAGTTAAATAAAAACAAAAATCAAAAATTATAGGAATTTCGTAAAAAGGTTCACATTCCGAACCCCTACTCCTATGAAATGAAGAAATTGAGCGGAAGTAACGAAAAACCGGTTGTGTGTGAATACAAAAGACAATGAGGCTTCGCAAGCCAAATTAGATATCTAAATGAGAACAGATATCGATTAAGTTAGAGAAATTGACGAAAAGATAATCCAAATGATGGAGAAACTTAGGCTTAGATAAAAGGAAATGTTCAGGTGTAAATGAAATGAATAGTAAGAAATGAACGTAGATGAATAAATGATGATGCTGTTCAAAATGAAAAATAAAGGATAGAGATAAATGAATTATGAAAATAATAGTCAGCAACTCGGAATAAAATCGATGAGCGAAAAACGAGCACGACGAGTTGAGATTATTAATAATAATGAACGAGACAACAATAGCAACCGAAAGGGTAAAACATACCGGAAAAGCCGAACACTTCATGAAAGCCGTTAAATAAATTCTGAGTGGACAAGTAAAACACAACTTAACAGTGAAAGCTGAAAATCACACATACAGGTACCGGTAAAATTCGATGCATCTCATTTTTTTTATAATATTTGTAATGTATTTATATTATCATGATAAATGGAACTAATACTTGAAAGTAAGATTTAAAAAAAAACCGAGCCTATCAAAAGACGATAGTACGCTTATCCGTTGGGAACCCTATAAACCCGAGAGAGAAGGTTAAGGTACCGGTCGCAAATGTTGGGGATTTCTGTGAAGATTGATCACCCTCTTCTGGGGAACAAACCACGCGAATTACTACATTTTGAATGGGAAGTGAAGGGGAAAACCAAAAAAAAATAAATAAAAATAAAAATTGTAAAATGTGCACATTATTAGACGGCCGAAGGTGAGAGAGCCAAAAAGTCCGAAAGTAACCTAGAAACATTTTTCCTAGCTTGGTAGGCACCACGAGGACAGCGGCGGAACTGTCGAGTTCAGGTTGTTGCTAGCTAAAGGGACTATGGCGCTGAACCGCTCGATACAAAAAGCCGGATACCAACACCGAGTAATCGACCGAGAATTTTTTTTTACCTGGTAGGACTCGATACACAACCCGGATCCCACACCGAGTATCGAGGACACCAAGCGGTAGGTGAGATTGAACAACCGGTAAATGGTTCATACTCGAAAGGTCCTACTAAGGATCAGATGAGGCAGCCTAAGCAGAGCTGGAAATCTGACGCGGGGCGAGCTGAACGGTAGATAGAAATAATAAAAATTACAAGCGCCCCAAATTTTTCTTCCTTTTCTTTTCACTATTGCGGAAAATAAAGTAAACCGCTTTTGGAGCTTGATCGAACGTCTAGGCTTTTCATTCTTTTATATCTCCGAAAGTACACAACACCGGATCCCACACACGAGTACTGAGGAAATGTTTTTTAGATTATTAACCCAGCGAGGAGTTCGGTACAATAACCCGATCCAACACCGAACCGATATCCGAGTGGCGGTGAGGCCAAGCGTAACCGGACAAATGCGCTCCCAACAAGACGCCATGGATTGAGAAGTCAGTGTGAGGCCTCAGCTTGTCCATCGGACAAGTCACCCAATAGGTCACTGAACGAAAACTCAACTCCGAGTAAATGAGAAGGCCATAGAGAGCCAATAGAGAGGATAAAATTATAGAGGCCCATAAAAGCACGGATAAAGACGAGAAATTTAAGGCCATAGCGTGCCAGTGAAAAAGAATAATAAGAATTTAGAATAAAGACCCATGAAAACGCCAGCAATTAAAGGTTAGGCAAATGATTTTATGATAAAAAGATATATGAAATATAAATAATGGATTGAAATTACGTTATGATTATTGCGATTCTTATTTGATTGAGAAATATAGATAATTGATACGATATTAATACGAGGATAATTGATACGAGATTAATACGAGGATGATAGATAATTGATACGAGAAATAGATTAAAATGAATGAAAAGGAAAATGATCACAACGGATAAAGTTTAAGGAAAACGACAAGATGAGTTAATTAGAAGGCCCATAGAGCGACAGCGGATAAAGTTTAAAGAAAAGGAATAGAGGATTTAATTAAAAGGCCCATAGAGTGCCAGCGCATGGAGATTAGGAAAAAAAAATTTTTTGGACAAATTATGGAGAGATAAAGGAGAATAATTAACCAGGCGATTGTTGATATGATGGTGATGATTTATTTGATAAAAATGGTTAATTGATACGAAAATATAGATAATTGATACGACTATAAAGATAATTTATACGAAGCAAATAGATATTTGATACGAGCTATAGATAATTCAAAATAAACCTAAAATCAAAAGACAAAAAATAAAAAAAAAACTAATAATAAATTACAAGGATAAAGAAGTTGACGTAGCAAAAAGAATTAAAATAAGGGGAAGCAATGACAATAATACGTGAAATTAATGTGGAAATTAATGTATAATAATATGTACTAGAAGTGTTATTTATTTTTAGATAATTGACAAGGAATAAAGAGATCAAGTAAACCAAAGGAATAAAGAGATTAAGCAAACGACGAATAATATAGCCGATAGACTAGAAATAAATCAAGAAAACAAGTAACGAGAAACCGGAATCAAGGAAACCATTGAGTAGAGAAACTGAGAAGATACCAAAACGAACAAAGAACAAGGATTAAGAAAATAGGCCATTTTATTGGAAGTCAGAGAAAGTGAAAAGCAGCAACAGATAGAAAACTTAATACAGTAAAGACAACAGAATCATTGATTACAACAAGATTAGAAAGTTTGAAAACAGAAGCCGAAGAATACGATAAATTAAAGGAAAAGTTAACCGATAAAGGAAACAACGTGAAATCACCCGAACCAGAAATTCCCAATTCAGTTGAAAACAAGTACGAGTAAAGAGATGAAAAAACTCCGAGGGGAAATTAACCAAGAGTTGCCAAGTAAAAATACGGATGAAACAGAAATATATTTGAAAGAATCAACAATGTACGAAATGACACGCGATGAACCGGAAATGAGGAGCCGAGAACCAATATATTCGAGTTTAAAGAGAAATTTACAGGAGATGCATTCGGAAAGAAAATGCAACGAAGAAGATTTATATGATAAAAAGGAAACTGGAAAGTCGAAAATGAAAACAGTTGAAACAAAAATAGCTAAAACATGGAAAACGGAAATCATACAGGAAGAGAAAATATTAACGACAATTGAAGAAAGAGTCGAAAGGGAAAATGATCAAACCGAATTAAAAGATCAAGTATCAGAACCAATAAAAGTATCGATGGAAACAACGAGACAAACGAAAGATATTTACCCGCAAACAAATCAATATATTAAAAAACCATCACGAATTTGCGATATGCCAGTTAAGAGGATTCAAGACAGTAGAGGTAAATTTATAAATTGTAATAATTATTTCAGGATTAACAACGCGAGCTACAATCAAGTATGTAATACCGGTTCAAAAGAAGGATGCCGAACTGACCGAGGTTATCAATTAAAGAATTACCAAGGAAGTGTAAGAAGAGTTCGCACAGAAAGTATCAACAGACAACCAATATTAACGAACCCTACACGGAACGTAGAGGAAGAAATGATAATCTGTTTTAATTGCGATCAAACTGATCATATGTCAAAGAATTGTCGAATGAGAAGAATGCAAAGTCAACAAAAACCAAACCAATTCAAGAAAAGTCCACAAAATTACGCAACACAAGAGATTAGATATTTAAGAGATATGACGATAATGAGGACAACCACAAGATTCGAGAATAGAACCTGTTACAACTGCAACCTAAACGGACATATTGCTGCAAATTGCCTAATAGACAGAAAATCGAGACAACCAAAACCGAACAATTATAACCAAAGTACACAACGCAATCAGATACAAGAAATTGAGCAATTAGGAAGTATGATTCAACAAATAGCCGCAAACAATCAAATACAACGAAGTAATACGGGGCGAAACATGAATGATGTTAGATATCAATGGACCAGAAAATATCCGGAACAGCAACAAATTGAATGGCGGATTTTACAGAGAGAGGAAACCCAAGAAATTCGACAAGGACGGATGAGCAGAAATCAAATATCAAGTAGAAGCAATATGTCGAGAATAGTCAATACAAAAGAAATCCACACTGCGGAGCAGTGTGTTGTCAACAGCGAGGATGATATGATAATAAATAACTACAAAGAAAATGAAGTAATTAACGACAAAGAAAATGAAGTAATTAAGAAAGATGAAATTCAAGAGGTCAAAATAAAATCAGAGCAAGAATTGAACAACGAAGAAAAAATAAAGATAATACAAGAGTTCACCATAAAAGAGAACGAGAGACGACGAAAAAGCAGCAAAAACAACGATAAAAAGATACCTGAAAAACATAAAACAAAAAATCAAAATCAGAGGGTACTACTACAAAAATCGAAAAGAGAATCGAAAAGGAAAGCGAAAATAAGCATGTTACAACAAGGGCTAAACAATAATGAAAAGGTCAAGAAAGAGGAACATCAAATAAACGTAGAAAGTAAAGTATTGGAGTCAAAACCTATACAAACAATAGGAGACAATATAGAAATAGGAGGGACGTCAATCGAACAAGAGGTGATAGATATTTTAATGGCTAATAATATTTCAGAGGGAGAACTAATCGAAAAGAGAACCCAAAAGCAACAAACGAGAAATCTGAATATGCAAGACAGATCAAAGACAATCAGTGAATTGATAATTGAGACCAAAAAAGATGTAATTGAAGAACTCAGCAAAACAACAAATTTGGAAAGGAAAATTACAATACAGCATGAATATGCACAACAAAACACGACTAGGAAAACCACAACGAACGAAGAAAGTACCTGGACAATCAATACGAAAGCTAACGACGTAAATATCAGAGAATATCGTAAAACATGTCAAAAATCGGGACACGCAGAGAACGACTGCTATCGACATCAAATATGCCAACAATGCGGGAAGAGAGGCCACGTAAATAATATTTGTCACAAAAGACGCGGAACATGTTTTAAATGTCTAAAATGGGGGCATATGGCTCTGAATTGCCCAAATAAAGAGACTCAGTACCCATCCAGAACAGTGGGACTAATGAAAGGAAGCAATAGGAAACCAGATGAGATCAATACCAACACCAGAATAAAGCCAGCGAATGACACAAGTGGCAAATCAAGCTTCAAACCAGGAAAAAACATAACAACTAGAAAGCAGAAAAACCTATTAGACATGACGAAACAAGTTACTAGAGCCACAAACAGCAAAGAGACAGAATCAAAATATTATAGTAATCAGGCGAGACAGAAACGAGAATATAACGAAATCCAAGATGCTAGATTGAATTACTGGAAACAGATGGAAACAATAATCAAAATAACTAAAGAAATAATGCCGAAATGGACCAGAAACAAGAATACAACCGAGATATTAGAAGGAGTAACAAAGATAATCACGAATTACGCAAAAGGCTCAAAGTCAACAACAGAAATCAGCATCTTAAAGAAAAGAATGCCAATATTATTCACAATAATGGACATAGCGGGTAATACGCCAATACATCATGCCATAGAAAGCGAAAACGAAGAACGAACGATGGAAATTATCGAGGCAATGAACCGATGTGGACAACATACAAATATCAGAAATGAGAAAGGACAAACACCCATGATGATTGCATTTTCAAGAGATATGTCAACGAAAATTCTGAGGGAGTTATTAAAAACAGGATCAACTCTAAATGAGAAGGACAATAAAGGAAAAACGATGTTAGAGTATATTATAATGTCGCGAAAAACAAGCGCAATAGAGTTCTTTACGATAAATGCAATTCAAGAAGACATCGAAATATTAGGACAAAATTTAAACCCACTACTTGGAGCAATCAAGAGGGGACACGATCAAGCAGCAGCAAAACTGATCAATTGGAGAAAAAGAAAATCCGATAACGAAATCATAGACGTAAACAAATTCGAAAGCAATGAAAATATATTACTAAAAAGAGCAATAAATTCCGAGTATGCATTACCAAAGACGATAAAAGCTTTGTTAAAGAGAGGAGAAATAAAATTCACGGACAATAAAAGAGAGCCTGAGAGAATAGGGTCGAGAAAAGAAGAATTAGAAACCTTGGTAGGAGAATGGCACTGGATACAACGAAAATCTAGCGGTAGAAAACAAGAAATTGACGACATTAGAAATG
Source organism: Schmidtea mediterranea (assembly GCA_022537955.1). Taxonomy (NCBI): domain Eukaryota; kingdom Metazoa; phylum Platyhelminthes; order Tricladida; family Dugesiidae; genus Schmidtea; species Schmidtea mediterranea. The sequence continues at coordinate 161,427,743 of CM039679.1, read as the reverse complement.
GAAGAAAAATTATAATCAAGATGTATGAAGATATAATCAAAGAAATAAATGTAGAGGACAAAAGAATTGAGAAGGACCGATGTAATAAAGACCAGGACAAAAAGGACGAGGAGGACAAAGACAAGAAAAAGGAAATTGATAACGAAGAGGGAGAAAACCGAGATAGTAATAAAAAACAAAATTCAGTACCAAACAAGGAAATAAGACAACCACCGTCACTAATAGCACCACTCAAGTGGCCAAACGAGATCGATATATATCGAGTAACTGACGAGAGATGCAAAGGGACACGCACTTTGCGTGTAGACCCTTTGGAGACGATGAAGTAATAAATAGTCAGGAGTGTGTATATAATGTATATAATAGATATGTTTATATAGTAATGTATAAAAGTGGTATATAAATATTATATGGAACGAGTATAATAATATCCGATAATATATAAACGTAGTATATAAATATTATAGTCGAGGAGCGAAAACAAATTAAAAATCAGACGAAGTGACAAAGAATAAATCGGAATGAGAAAGACAAGTGATGCGATAATACGTTAAAATGGAGAAACGAATCAAATGGAAGCCAATCAAATATATCAAGCAGTAAAGCTTAGTTGTAGCGACGATGGCCAACATCCGAAAACTAAATGTACAAATAGAGATAGACGAGTTTAAACCAAGGATCAGATCAGGATCAGAAATTAAAATAAACCGATTAAGAGGTACTGAAGCCATCGAGGAAATCAGAGACAAGAGTAGACTTGGACAGCAAATTAAAACTTGGAAAATCCAGTACAATCAGATGAGTGACGAAAATGAGGAACCACGATAACAGATCCACGATTGAAGACAAATAAAGCAGCAAAATAGTAAAGAAATTGCCAATACAAAACGGAAGATGATGAGGAAATAAATGAAACATTAAGTCAGTCAATGAAAAAGACGATGGAAAATAATTTGACAGAAAACTGAATCAAGGAGTGAGAAACTGATGAATAACAACAAAGGGTAGATAACTGAGAAACAAAATTTGTGGTCATTGAGTAAACGGACAAACGAAAAGGACAATGAATTAGAACCAGTGAAGCTCAATATACAAAACTAAATGAATATGAAAAGGGAAGGAAGAGACTCAAAATTAAAGCAAGGAATAGAGCAAGAATAACAACCAACCGCGACCAAACGAGACAAAAAATGAATATCACGAAATAGTAATTCCAAACAAGACTGAAGTTCAACACCGGATATGAATAAAAAACAACTCAACAATCAAAAATCAGATAACAAGAAAGACAAATTGAATCAATAAAGAGAGATTACAGAAGACAATGCGAAAGAACGACAAAAAATGATGATGTTGATCGACAAAATGCACTTAATCAAAATAGAGTACCGAAAGAATCTTACAAATTGTAGTAAAGACAAACAAAGAAGATAAGGGATGGCAAAAATAAAGTTAATATCAATCACAGAAATGAGAAACCAGATATGATAATAAAAGCAACAGAGATAAAGAAGGAAGAGAAACATAAAGTCAAACAACTACCTAAAATCAAGAGGAATGATAACAAGTCCTATTAAAATAGCTCGAAATTGTTGTAAATAATCAAGCAATCGTAAATAATCATCACAAACCCATAATTGTCATAAAAACAAGGAAAGCGAAAATAGCATGATATTGGCGATGAGAAGGAAGATAGCAGTAATAAGCCACCATATACCACCTAGTATCCTTTAGAAGGATGTCGAAAAACTCCACAATCAATCAATCGATGCAAAATCTACCTGTAACAAATATGCCGAGATATGAGAAACCCAAAGGATACCAATTACCGACGGATCAATTCATATTATACCCAAGGGTCAAAAGATTAAAACAAGAAAAACAGAGCGTTTAAACCCTCAGAACTCTAGAAAATCAAATCAAAATTCAGTAGAAAAGGAAACACCCATCAAGGAAATCATATTCAAATATTTATGGATGCTCTTCAGAAACCCTACAAATAACAGAAAAGAACGGAAAATCGAGAACAAATAGCTCTAATCGATAACCGAAAAGAAGAAACCCAAACCAACCTCAAAGAATCATGAATAATCCCGAACCGATCAATTATCATTAAACAATCAAGACGAGATAATATGATAACGAGTCATCTATCCACAGAACCCAGTTGAATTTCACCCAGTTTCAAGATGCTAAAAAGTCAACAACCAAAAGCAAGAATATATATTCACAACCCCAAATACACCATCAAAAATGGAGCCTTGAACGAAACATTCTTACTATTCGTTTATCTGAGATTCACTACGCCTGCTAACCTTCTAAACAATCGGTATCTAATCAGCCCTATATCAAATAAAGTCAATTCCCCGAACTAAACAAAATCTCAAAAACAAATCGCACAACAGATATCGAATCGTCAAAGATCAGAACCTGCTATCGAAACAGATCAATCGGAAATCAAAGAATACCAAGACATTAGCGAGATGAATACCTAAGTGACAGAATATTGAAATCATGATTAACAATGAACAAATGATTCATAGACAATTAACTATTCTTCATGTGTGATCATAACCGGACTGTATGTCTTCTTTCACTTCATCTTGTAACCCATATATTGATGTATACTGTATGATTATTTTTATGCATGTGGGTTTTGAGGTCACTACCCTGTAGCTCGTAGACCCAATTGAATGGAAAATGTAAACTCTATATAGTTCATAGCTTAAATCTTTTAGAAATTGCGGGTCGCAATTTTACGGGCCCCGGAGTGTTTTATGTGGGGCCAGAACACAAACAGCCTTGAAAATTGTTTAAATGCATCAGTAATACAGCACAAAAACCCAGCACGAAGATAACTTAAAATACAATATACAACATCAACTAAACACTTTAAAATCTGAGAGAATATAAATAAATATAAAATCAAAAGACATAAAAGTAAAATAAAATAAATACAAAATGCATCAAGAACCGCACGAAATTTACATAATAAATAACATAATAACAAGAAAATTTGACCATAAAATGACCATTTATATAAAAATAAAAATTAATGAATTAAATGAATGAAAATGAAATATTTTTGGTTGAATAAATTTAATTAAAAATGTTAAAAATAAATTACCAATTTAAATTAAGAAATTAATAAAAATTTAATTTAGATAACACAAATAATTTCAAGGTCAAATTTGTTTTATCGCATCATAAATAACACGCAAGGTTAAGGTCAAATTATAGGTATATATACTGATGTGTTTTGACAAATTTTTAATCTTACGTTTCAGTCTTATGTTTCAATCTTAGGTGTACAATATTATCGGTAAGCGCATGAGTGAATATCAAATTATTGATTGATAACTAATGATATGAATCGAAGATATTATATGAACTTATTGATTGATAATGCCATGAATTGAAGATGTTATGAATTATGCAAATTACCAATATATACTGACGATTTTATGAATAAATATTTTATTGCATCGAAGCTTCTACTCAATCGGAATGGTAACATTTATTTATTTCCTTTTTCCTGGCCCACAGCCACACAACATGCAAGCTATTAAACTAAAACATAATTACCAAGCTGTGTAAGTGCGGTTCCTCCGCCTATAGCTTGTGCCCGTGAGGGTTCCGGCGTGCGTAACGCAGGAACTCGAACGTCAAATCATTGAACCTAAATAGAGAAAGAGAGTAACTTGAGAGTGGGTCTTTTGGCTTAACTTTCTTGCACTCAATTTCGATAAAATCGACATAAAATTTTAAACAACAATCGGCTCAAAATCACTAACACCGAGTAGTCCAGTGGGCACTCATTAACTATAATATGAACATAAATAGATCATAAGGACAAAGAGAGGGAAAGGGTAGCGGGGAAAATAGCGAAATCGTTGCAACAGTTAAAAGGAACAGCCATCGGAAAAAGATTAATCCGAACGACCAAAATTACGAAAAAGAATGTTTTAAATAATATATAATAATTGAATAAATTATGTTGAATTAAGACGAAAAATATGGGCAGAACGCTGCGCAAATTTTTGGAAATAATTAAATCGTTTATCGTAAAACTGTACAATAAGGGCGGAACACTGCTCAAATTTTCCGAATTAGTTAAAATAATTATCAAAAATAGCAAAGTAAAAGTAGAATACTGCTCAATAATTGATAGGATAACTGGTTAAAACTAAAAAATAAGGGAGGAACGCTGCCCAAATTTTTTTCGAATTAATGAAAATACTTCATCGAAAACTGTAGAATAAGGACGGAGTAAGGCTAAATTTTTATATAAGTAAAATATTTTTATAAAGCTGAGGAATAAGGACGATTCCCTACTAACAATTTAATAATAATAATAATAATAATAATAATAATAATAATAATAATAATAATAATAATAATAATAATAATAATAATAATAATAATAATAATAATAATAATAATAATAATAATAATAATAATAATAATTATAATAATAGTAATAATGATAATGATAGTAATAATACTAAATATAATAGGAATGGTACCGTCATTTTACTCTTCAATATTTCCAATCATAATATTGTAATCATAAGCTTTTAAATTAACCGATTCCTAAAAAAAAATAATTAATCAAATTAAATTAAAATAAATATTACTTTGAATGTATATGTAATAGGGAAATTTAAATAGTTCATACTGTATTGAAGGTATTGAACAGGAGGCTTAAATGTCATCCCAATAACAGCTGTAATATTATCTTTTAGGAGTATTTCATATACTTTAGACATTTGCTTTTTCATACAAAATTAATTTTATTTATAGCAAATAATCAATTTTTATTGGTCGCATACTTCTTGCACATTTATTTTAATAATTTAATAAATAATTAAATAATTTTTTATTACTAGGTAAATTATACCCCAATTTGTCAATTAACAGTTCATAGTAAAAAATGTCACAAAAAAATGGAAGAGTATTATGGTAAAAACTACCATAATTCCATTTATTTTATATGCCCCGTATCCATAACTTCCCAACCCATTCCCTATTTAGACTTTTATGAACATCATAAAAATCATTTGCGCCAATTTCATGTTAAAAAAATTAAACTATTTAAAAGACCAGGAGTAATTAAAAAAATTAAAATAAACAGCACCCAAATTACCCCATTAAGTAATCCTATAAGCGAACTCGTTAGTGAACCTACGACAGATCCTATAAATAGTATTTTGGAATACCTAAATGAAGATATTGGATCGATGGATTTACGGAATGAAGCAATGGAAGCAGACGAAGCGGATGTAGATAACGAAGCGGATGAAGATAATGAAGATAACGAAGCGGGCGAAGCGGATGAAGATAACAGATCGATGGATTCATGGGTTAGAGCGGTGGAAGAGATGGAAGATATCGGATCGTTGGATTCATGGGATGGAGAGTTTGAAGACGTACACATTAGGTAAAATGATAATATACAAATAGGAGGAAATTTACCTATATTTCAAAGCGACTTACGAGGTACAGATCAAATAATTAGTATAGATACTACCAACTTGGACATTACAAAAAATAATAGAAAAATTTCAAATTTTTTAAACAAAATGATTAAGTTTTACAAAATAATTTCAATAAATCAAATACAAGACTGTAAACAAAGCAATATAATTTTATTCAGAGAAAATATAACAATTTATTTTGCTTCAATGATTAATAGTTTCTTGATAGCAACCAGTTAACTAAGCGACCAAACAATTTGGAGACATCAAGGATCGATAAAAGGATGAAGAAGATTTTTATTAATATTATTTGTAATTGAAATTGTATTTCTTTTGATTGTTCAAATTTTTATGTGCTTTTATTTAATGATTTCTTCGTCAGTAAACAATTTTTGACATTGATTTGTGCAGTAACTAGGTATTGATAACATATTGTGAGTGTGTGAATAACTAAGTATTTTAAGAGGAAATGATTGAGAGAAAATTTTATTTTATTTTTAAGTGGGTTAAGTTGGTTGAATATCAGTGTTCAAAGGGTAAATATTATTTAAATATGGAATTTTAATAAGTAAACTATTCAATGCTTATTATGTATATAGTGAGTTGTACAGTACTCAGTTATTTGTATACATTACCTAGTGATTGTTGTTCAGTTATTAATCAGTGGATTGTTCAGTGTGTATGAGTTATCAGTATTCAGAAGTTGATACCAAGAAAATATAACAATGGATTTGGTTTCAATGAATTTGATTAATTGTCACTTGATAAAAACTGGTTAACTAAGCTACAAAATAATTTACCAATTTGAAGACATCAATGATCGATAAAAGAGTGAATAATATTTTTATTAATAAAAATTGAATTTCAACTTATATGAGATTTATTTCAAAATTTGTTGGTTAGTAACCTATTATTAATATTTTTGGTTCAGTAACTAAGTTTCGGTAACTTATTGGGTTTGTTGTTAATAACCATGTATTTTATGGGGATATTATCGATGAGGAACAAGTTTGTTGATATTTTTAATGGGTTGAGTTGGTTTAATATTGTTATTTAAAGGGTAAATACTATCTTAATGATTATTTTTATGAAAAATAACATTTAATATAAGAATAACTGTTCAACATTGGATAAATATTTAAAAAAATAGTTAATAAGTGTTTGACAAAACGTACTGACTTTTACAAAATAATCTCAATGAATTCAATAAAATACAAAAATCAAATACAAAATTTAATCTTGCTTACTACTCAGTAACTAAACAAGCAAGTAATTTACTGATATAGAGGTATTTATAATGTGAAAGAGAGTGAAGAAGATTTAATTAATAAATTTGTATTTTTACTTGTATTTATTGTTATTTTTTAACTTTTATTTAAAATTTTGTTGGTAAGTAATCAAATATTTATATTTATGTTTTCAGTAACTAGTTATCGGTTACCTAATATGTATACAAGTAGACGGAATGAGGTTCCCAACCGGAAACCTCAACATGCAGGAGATAGAAGTGGAAAATATCCAATTTTATTCTTCAAAAGTTGAAATGCAGGATAATGGGTTGCAAGAGACCATTACATGAAAGGGATCTCAAATATCAGATTCAAAATTTAAAAATTCAATCATTATCTTTGAACATTGACATGGGTTGTCGAATCAACTTGCATGATTTATCTAACTAAACAGATAACATTTACGAACCGGAACTGTTTCCAGCATTAAGACTTGTCAAGTATAATCCGCTATTTGTGAATGTATTTGCAATCCGAAAAGTCGTTGTCATGGAGATAAAAACTCTGGAATACAACACTCTAGTACAAGAAATATTTAATTTTATAAAACTTAAAATTAATAATCTTAATACCGATGAAGAGATACTAGATTCTTTATTAAGCACTGACTGTGTTTAAATAGATTGAATTCTGATGATTGTAAAAATTAAAAATGATCGACAAGTAAGAAACATACGTATTCGAAACAATTCTGACGAAGATGGAAGAACTCTTTCCGAATATGAAGAACAAGCTTTCGTATTGTGCTCCTGAATTTTTAGCAATACGGATTTATCAAATAACAGGAATCAACATCGAATAAATTGTACGAACGCATTACAAATCGGTTCAAGGATCTAGTTTGAAATGTTTAGATAACTGCATTGTTTGTGCAGATCCCTCAATGTTGACATGCTCATTTAGATGTAGATGCTGCAGGGACTACAAGAAAAAAGAAATTGTCCATATTTTGTTGGCAAAAATAAGAAGAGTTTTTTTAATTTGATCTTCTTACGTGTTTATTTTATGTGTTTATTTTTATGCGTTTATTTTTATGTTTATTTGTTGAGAATCAAATTTTTATTAAGTTTTTAATTGGTTGAAATCATGTTTATTATTATTATTAAAAGATAACGCCAATAAAAAACTTTTCGTACGATACATTTCGATAGCATAACTATCATCTTCAGGTACTCAAAACCAACTAAAAATATTATGAATTAACATTTAATTTAAACAAATTATTTTTTATTAATTAGTAGTGGGATGTGTCACATCCAGCACATGTCACATCCAGCACAGTACCCCCTCCCCCCCGGCTGAGAGAAAATTTTTCTAAGTCCAAAAGACAAAGACCATGACTCATTCAAGGTCATTTAATCAAAGACCATGACTCATTCAAGGTCATTGGATGACTCATCATATTTTTTCAAGGTCATTTAATATCATTCAAGTTTTGTCTCATCATATTTTTTCAAGGTCATTTAAACAAAGACCATGACTCATTCAAGGTCATTGGATGACTCATCATATTTTTTCAAGGTCATTTAAACAAAGACCATGACTCATTCAAGATCATTGGATGACTCATCATATTTTTTCAAGGTCATTTAAACAAAGACCATGACTCATTCAAGATCATTGGATGACTCATCATATTTTTTCAAGGTCATCTAAACAAAGACCATGACTCATTCAAGGTCATTGGATGACTCATCATATTTTTTCAAGGTCATTTAAACAAAGACCATGACTCATTCAAGGTCATTGGATGACTCATCATATTTTTTCAAGGTCATTTAAACAAAGACCATGACTCATTCAAGGTCATTGGATGACTCATCATATTTTTTCAAGGTCATTTAAACAAAGACCATGACTCATTCAAGGTCATTGGATGACTCATCATATTTTATAATATTTTTAATTTTAAACAAAGACCATGACTCATTCAAGGTCATTGGATGACTCATCAAATTTTATAATATATATTTTTAATTTAATTTATATTTATTTAATATACTTTTATTGTTTGTTTTAATCAAGTCAATTATTTTATTTTTAAATTATATTATTATTAAATTTAATTGTTTGTTTTAATCAAGTCAATTATTTTATTTTTAAATTATATTATTATTATTAAATTGTTTGTTTTAATGAAGTGAATATTGTTTTAATCAAGTCAATAATATTATTTATTTTTATTTTATTTATGTAATATACTTTAATTTTTTTTTGTTTAAATTAAGTCAATATTTTATTATTTATTTACTATTTTTAAATTATATTATTATTATTATTGTTATTGTTATTATTATTATTATTATTATTATTATTATTATTATTATTATAATTAATATTTTTATTATTATTATTAATATTATTATTAATATTGTTATTATTATTATTATTATTATTATTATTATTAATATTATTATTATTATTATTATTTTTATTATTATACTTATAAATTTGTAAATTTATTCTATTTTATTATTAATTTTTATAAATATTATTATTATTATTATTTATATACTTATAAATTTGTAATTTTATTCTATTTTATTATTAATTTTTATAAATACTATTATTATTATTATTATTATTATTATTATTATTATTATTAATATTTTTATTATTAGTTTTATTATTATTATTATTATTATTTTTATTATTATTACTATAATAATATTTTTATTATTATTTTTATTATTATTATTATTATTATTATTATTATTACTATAATTAATATTTTTATTATTATTATTAATATTATTATTAATATTTTTATTATTATTATTAATATTATTATTATTATTACTATAATTAATATTTTTATTATTATTATTATTATTACTATAATTAATATTTTTATTATTATTATTATTAATATTATTATTAATATTTTTATTATTATTATTAATATTATTATTAATATTGTTGTTATTATTATTATTATTATTATTATTATTATTATTATTATTATTATTATTATTATTATTATTATTATTATTATTATTATTATTATTATTATTGTCAAGGTTATTGGATGACTCATCATAATTTTTCAAGGTCATTGAAAAGTAGGTCAAGGTCATTCAAAAGTAGGTCAAGGTCATTCAAAATTTCTCGAGGTCATATTATTTTTAAACAATTTATAATTTTAATTTACTACTTATTTTTATAAGTAGTATATATTTTGTAAATTTATTTTATTATTATTATTATTTTTATTATTATTATTAATATTATTATTAATATTATTATTACTTTTATTATTCTATTATTACTTATAAAAAAAAAAAATTTTAATACTTATAAAAACTTTAATTATTATTAATATTAATATTTTTATTAATTTTAGTATTATTATTATTTTTAATATACTTATTACTTATAAAATTTATTAAAATTTTTATTATTATTAATACTTTGAAAACTTTTTATAATATTATTATTATTATTATTTTTATTATTATTATTATTATTATTATTATTTTTAATAATATTATTATTATTAATGTATAAACCTTCTATTATAAGGAAATAATTTTATTATTATTAATATTATTATTAATATTTTTATTATTATTATTAATATTATTATTAATATTGTTGTTATTATTATTATTATTATTATAATTATTATTATTGTTTTTATTATTATTATTGTCAAGGTCATTGGATGAGTCTTAATTTTTTTTTTCTAGGTCATTTTAAAGTATGTCAAGGTCATTTAAAATTTCACAAGGTCTTAGTATTTTTAAACATTTTTATATAAATTTACTACTTATTTTTATAGGTAATGTTTTAATGTTTTTTAATTTTAATTTTATTATTATTATAATTTTCTCAAAGTCATAATATTTTTAGTCATTTTTAAATTAAAATTTACTACTTATTTTTTATAAGTAATGTTTTAATATTTATTATTATTATTATTTTCAAGGTTATTGGATGAGTCATAATATTATTTCAAGGTCATTTAAAAGTAGGTCAATGTCATAGTATTTTTAAACATTTATAATTTTAATATACTACTTATTTTTTATAAGTAGTGTTTTAATGTTCTTTAATTTTTATTCTTTTAGTATTATTATTATTATTATTATTATTATTATTATTATTATTATTATTATTATTATTATTATTATTATTATCTTATAAGTAGTGTTTTAATGTTTTTTAATTTTAATTTTATTATTATTATTATTATTATTATTTTTATTATTATTTTTATTATTATTATTGTTATTTTTATTATTATTAATAATATTACAAGTTTTAATTATTATTATTTTCATTATTATTTTATATAAATTTTCAACAAGTATATAAAATTAATATTGAATAGAAAAAGTTTGTTCAATTGTGGTTCATAGTATAGAGGGATAGAACAATTGTAAATGTTTGTAAAAAGTTAATGAAAATTCTATATTTTTAAGAAAATATGTGCAAATAAATATCAAAACTAATTATGGCTCAAATGTGTGTGTTAAACCATCGATATGTTACAGTGTTTATGGAAAAACTTTAATGAAAATATGTGTTATTTTTCAACAATTTATGAAATATTTATTTTATGGCTAATAATGTGTATGTGTTAAATCATAAAAATAGTTCAATATTTATGTAAAGTTTGAGATTGTTAAGAAAATGTATATAATTTATGATACACACGTGTTTTTGATTGAAATATGTGTGTTTGTTTTACCGATATAAGAAAAACTATGGACAATTTTTAAGAAAATACACGTAATTTATGATTATCATGGGATTAGAATTTGATTAAAGTTGTGAGAAAGTTGTTAAATTTGAGATAAAACTGATTAATTTGTAAATAATGTTATTACTTTGAAGAAATTTTAAAATAATACCTTCAGCAAATTGGTAAGAAAATAGTAGTTATTGAGTAATACTTATTAAAATTACCAAAGTTTTATAATTTTTGACAAGTCTTGATAGATCTTTAATAAAATTTGTTAGTACTTTGAATACGAATTTAAAAAAAAAAAGTTTCAACACAGTAGCAAATCGTAAAGAAACTAGTACTTATCAGTTAATTAAATTAACTAAGTTGTAAAATAATTGAAAAAATTTGTTAGATTTTTTAAAATTTTAAGATTGTTAGGTAATTGTTCTAGGTACTTGTTGAATAAAAATTAATGTATTTTATCAACAGCTCATAGTTTTTAATCGTACAATTTCTCTTCATTCCTGGAAATAATCGTAAATATTTAAATTATTCAGAAAATTGTCAATAACAACATAAATAATAGGTAACCAAATATTTTTAAATACTAGTCAATTTTAGTTTTTAATTTAATTACAAATATAATAATAAAATCAAATAAATACTTGAATACATGAATCGAACAATTTCTTAGAACTGAACACGTATCGTATATTTTATTCAGATTCCAATAATATCATTAAAATTAACCAAAATCTTATTTTTATATTTTGAAAACCGTTAAGTCAATGAAAATGTATCGATTTCACTAAGTATCCCATCTTTTGACATTGATATATAACCGAATAAATCCTCTTAAAATAAATTCCTCCTCTTGACCTATTGTTTCCCCTTAAAATAAAAAAAAAATCGACTCTCAACCAATCATTCCTCTTCAAATGTCGTTTTTCATTCCAAACAAAATCATAAAAATACTAATTTAGATAATATTTACCCCTTAAAATAACAATATTTAACCAACCCAACCCCCTTAAAAATGACAACAAACTTGTTAATTGACTATTTCTCACTAAACTAAATTCCACTCTAGACCAATCATTTCCCATCAAATAACACTTACTCTTACCCTACCAACTATATTCATTATTTTTTATAGAAATCACCCTTTAAATAACGATATTTAACCGACTCAGTACCTTAAAAATATCAACAAATCTGTTCTTAATCGATTATTTCCCCTTAAAATATTATAAATTTTGTTCTTAGCCAATTGTTTCTCACTAAAATAAAATAAAATTCTCTTTAAATGACATTAATCTAAGCTATATTCATTATTTTCATAAAAAATCACCGACTTATATCGATATTCAACCGAATAAATTTCTTGAAATCCCCTTAAAATAGAATTCATCTCGTGACCAATCCTTTCCCCCTTAAAAGATCATAAATTCTCTTCTTAACAAATCATTTCTCTTTAAATGACAATATTTCCACTCTCTCAAAAGATTTACACACATATTGATATCTATCTGAACAAATCCCCCTAAAAATATTATAAATTCCTCCTCTATATTCTCCATTTAGAAAATATTTACCTTTGAACACAGATATTCAACCAACTTAACCCCTTAAAAATATCAACAAACTTGTTCTTAATCGATTATTTCCTTAAAATATCATAAAATTTACTCTTAACCAATCATTTCCATTGAAATAACATTTCCCCCAACTGCACCAATAATATACATATTTTTTAAAAACCTACAAGGTAAAATTTCTTTAGAAATCTATGTTTAACCGACTCTACTCCTTAAAAATTCATCATTCGAATCATATTTACTATATGTATTCAACCAATCAAATTCCCTTAAAATTATCATAAAAATTTGAATTTTACCAATAAAAATAAATTTTCTTTAAAGTATTACAAAATTGTTATCATCATTTTCCATCGAAAATCACCACAATTTTGTTCTGGCAACAATTTCAAGCAATTAAAAAATTCATCAAAAATGACTAAAATCGAATAAAGTCTATGTTTCCCACATAAATTAATTATTGTAAAATATATATCATATTGCTCATTAAAATTAATCAGTAAATCAAGTATAAATTCAATAAAAATTACCAGTCAACCATTAGAGATATATCAATGATTTTCATAACTATACTGATAACCACACTGAGCATCCCCTTAAAAATCTCTAAATTATACTACTTTTGTGATTGATATCCATGAAATCAATATTAGATTTGAAAATGAAAGTAATTATTGACCCCTTTATTTACACTGTAAAATCAATTAAAATTTTAGGTTTCACTAAAATATTTTAAAAATTAACTGATTTAATCAACTATTTAAATAGAACATAAAATTATAATTAAAATATCATTTACTATTCAAAATCTATCAGTCAAATTGGATTCTAATTGGTAAATAATTATCTTAAATAGATGTTTCATAAACATTTTGATCCTAAATTTATTTATTTATTTATTTATTTTTATTTAAAATAATCCTAAAATCAAGTCTAATCTAATAAATTAGGAAGAAATTAATTGTTTCTAAAATTATAGATTTACCCTAATTTCTTCAATAATTTCATTAAAAACATAATCAAACCTTAAATCCATTAAAATTCAAAAGAAAACCATAAAATTCACAAAGATGATTAAAATTTACTAAAATAAATACCTCGTAAAACTAGATATTACTTAAATTATAATAAAATTTCCCTAAAAGCTCTAATTGATTTACATAGCCTAAAATTATTTTATTTTTGTCGAGTACAACCTAATCTATTGAAAGATGTAATTTATTTAGTTAAATTTTCATTGAAAATAACAAGTCAACAAATGGAATTTTAATTAGTAAAGATTATATTCTATAAAGAAAATTTTCAGTGAAGAAGTAATATTGGTGAGATAGTACATTAAGTGACTAAAATCGTTGAAATTACTGAAAACAGTGGGATAGCTAAAGATATCTACTAAATAGATGAAATATCAATTGATATCTTAATAACTTACAAGGGTAATATACTTTGAATGGAGAAAATATACATCGAAGAGAAAAATATTCGTTGACGAGGAAAAAACATTCATTGAATAAGGAAAACATTAATTGAAGAGAGAAAATATTCATTAAAGAGGAAAGCAATCATTAAAGTGAGAAAATATGAATTGAAGCTAACAAATATTCAGTGAATCGAGAATTGCTTATAATAAATTAGTCGGTAAAATTTCTCAATGATGAGATGAAATATCAATTAAATATTGTGAAATACTTGAAATAAATGGTCTGAATTATTCAATGATCAACAAATATACATAAAAGATGAAAATATTTACTGAAAATCAATTGTACTTTAAGAGTGTATTAATTACTATTATATTAAATTAAAACTTTTTAACAATTGAGTAGATTTCATCGGTTAATTATATTTAAATAGGGATATATATTTTTGATGGATACTTATGCGCGGAAGAATAGTTATTAAAAACAATAATAATAATAATAATAATAATAATAAACTAATAATAAAAATATTAATAATAATAATAATAATAATAATAATAATAATAATAGTATTTATAAAAATTAATAATAAAATAGAATAAAATTTACAAATTTATAAGTATATAAATAATAATAATAATAATATTTATAAAAATTAATAATAAAATAGAATAAAATTTACAAATTTATAAGTATAATAATAAAAATAATAATAATAATAATAATATTA
Organism: Schmidtea mediterranea; assembly: GCA_022537955.1. Classification (NCBI taxonomy): domain Eukaryota; kingdom Metazoa; phylum Platyhelminthes; order Tricladida; family Dugesiidae; genus Schmidtea; species Schmidtea mediterranea. Next base: position 161,412,556 of record CM039679.1, on the reverse strand, counting down.
ATAATAATAATAATAATAATAATAATAACAATATTAATAATAATATTAATAATAATAATAAAAATATTAATTATAATAATAATAATAATAATAATAATAATAATAATAATAATAATAACAATAACAATAATAATAATAATATAATTTAAAAATAGTAAATAAATAATAAAATATTGACTTAATTTAAACAAAAAAAAAATTAAAGTATATTACATAAATAAAATAAAAATAAATAATATTATTGACTTGATTAAAACAATATTCACTTCATTAAAACAAACAATTTAATAATAATAATATAATTTATAAATAAATAATATTATTGACTTGATTAAAACAATATTCACTTCATTAAAACAAACAATTTAATAATAATAATATAATTTAAAAATAAAATAATTGACTTGATTAAAACAAACAATTAAATTTAATAATAATATAATTTAAAAATAAAATAATTGACTTGATTAAAACAAACAATAAAAGTATATTAAATAAATATAAATTAAATTAAAAATATATATTATAAAATTTGATGAGTCATCCAATGACCTTGAATGAGTCATGGTCTTTGTTTAAAATTAAAAATATTATAAAATATGATGAGTCATCCAATGACCTTGAATGAGTCATGGTCTTTGTTTAAATGACCTTGAAAAAATATGATGAGTCATCCAATGACCTTGAATGAGTCATGGTCTTTGTTTAAATGACCTTGAAAAATATGACGAGTCATCCAATGACCTTGAATGAGTCATGGTCTTTGTTTAAATGACCTTGAAAAAATATGATGAGTCATCCAATGACCTTGAATGAGTCATGGTCTTTGTTTAAATGACCTTGAAAAAATATGATGAGTCATCCAATGACCTTGAATGAGTCATGGTCTTTGTTTAAATGATCTTGAAAAAATATGATGAGTCATCCAATGATCTTGAATGAGTCATGGTCTTTGTTTAAATGACCTTGAAAAAATATGATGAGTCATCCAATGACCTTGAATGAGTCATGGTCTTTGTTTAAATGTCCTTGAAAAAATATGATGAGTCATCCAATGACCTTGAATGAGTCATGGTCTTTGTTTAAATGACCTTGAATGAGTCATGGTCTTTGTCTTTTGGACTTAGAAAAATTTTCTCTCAGCCGGGGGGAGGGGGTACTGTGCTGGATGTGACATGTGCTGGATCTGACACATCCCACTACTTTAATTTAATTTTGTAATAAATAAATATTTATACAATATATTCAAATTACTTTTAATTAATTTAAAATTTTCATTTATATTATAATTTTTTTAAAAAATTAATGTAATTTAAAATTTTCAATTATTTTAATAATATTAAAAAAACAAACATGATTTAACATACATAAACTATTTAAAAACATTCAAAACATTCGTAGTCACAGCACTTTGCACATTGATCTTTGGATCCAATGACCTTATCAGCAATGCTTCACATATCACGCGTTCCCAATAATTATTAAAACTTCTCAACAAAATTCTAAAATCAGACATTCCTATATCACTTTTACAGCCTCTATTGTGCTCACTAATATTGGTCAAACCCTTCAATCGACAATGCTCTAGAATTCGAGTACAGAGATGACGGGAAGTCTCTCCAATGTATGTGGCATTACACCCATTACATGCAAATTGATAAACGAGATCCGAACACAATCCAACCGGAATTTTTGATTTATTTTAAACATATTGCGTACCTTACACGAATTAGAGACGATCTTATATTCTAAATTTCCCATCTGTTTACTTAATTTCCTTTTATAATTTGTAAAACCTTCAGAGTACGGCAATACTAACACATATTTAGGCTCATTTTTTTATATCCATTTTTACTATTATTTAGATCAACACTCAATTCACACCCATTTGACAAATTACACTCAGACTTTTCAAAACATGGATCCTTAGGATTTTTAATCAATTTATCAACAGTCTCTTTTATCATCAACAATAAAAATGATTTAGAATATCCATTCTTTATCAACAACTCAACCAATTTATCAACACTTTTTACCGAATTAGCAAAAGTAGAAGATAAAGACCATGAACGATAAATCAATCCTTTCACCATATTTCTCTTATACTTAAATTCAAAAAAGCTTTATGGAGAAGTATAAAGACCAGTATCAGTTGGTTTTCTATAAATCTCTGTCTCATAGTGTTTATCTTTGCGTTGAATTAACAAATCTAAAAACGCAATTGATGACTTTCTCTCCGTTTCACATATGAATACAATTTTTTTATGTAAACTGTTCATAAAATGCAAAAACGGTTCTACATGTTTCTGGTTTTCAAATACAAGAAAAATATCATCCTCATATTATTATTATTATTATTTTGTAAAGTTCATTTTGTTAACTCTAAATTGCTTGGAAAAATTTACTTTAAAAATTTACTTTATTAATTTACTTTAAAAATAAATTTTCAAAATTATATTTAAAATTATATTCAAAATATTTTTTTCAAAAAAAATGTGCGCAAACAAAAATTAATTATCTTGATTGCATTAATTACGTAAATAATGCGTCGCCAAAGAGGGAAGGGGAGGGGTATGCAGCAGTGTGCTCCTAACTACCTACTTTGGTGGATGGAATATGGTGAATGAACTCGCTAGAAAAGTAAAAATAGTTTGATGCCAAATTTGAAAAACTAAAGCGTTTATTAAAACTTATGACTGTATTAGCAATTATATTTGTTTGTATTTAGCTACATCAAATACTGTAATAAATGTTCAAATGTATATTTCTGTTAAATCAACTAAAATTTAATAATTATCACAACTTTCGTCTTTACGATTCAAGGTATTTGTAACAATATAGTAAATACATGTTTCATATTCATCACATTGATTTAATTGCTTAGGATTATTTCTGGATTCGTTAATTATAGATTCTTCATTAGTTTCTTTCATTTCATTAAACTGATCATTAGAAATTTATTCATGTTGATTTTCTTGTTTAGCTATAGGTTCATTAATTATACTATATCTATAGTATAGATAATCCCACCCTAAAAGTTAATGATTGTCTTTAAGCTATATAGGTTAAGTATAAATCCTTTAATATAATCTTTTAAGGAGGAATCAAATGCCGCAATTACTATTAATTTAAAGGAAAGTTTATTTAATTAAACATTAGCAATAGCGCTCACTTTTTGCGAACGATCCAGCCACTCGGACACAGTTCCAATGTTGCCTATCCAAGTGGTAAGCAAAAATATTTGTACAAGGTTGCCTGGTTAACAACCATATAGTTTTCAAAAATTTCAACACCCAGAAACCCACCGATTTGTATTTTGCAATGTTACCACATAAATGAAAACTATCAAGAATTGAAAAAAATATTGACAATAAATCTGCATTAAAAAATGTTTTATCGTCAACAAATATTAAACAGATCTTTTTCGTATAATTATAAATCAAATCATTAATTTTATTGTTAAAAGGTCTTGTATAGTTCGTTTATTTTAATTTTTTTCGATATTGTTTCAACTAAAGTTCTGATAAAAGGGACCTTAATTGACCTTCTATGGCAGGGGTCGGCAACCGGTGGCCCGCGGACCGTATGCGGCCCAAAAGTGTTTTTTTGGCGGCCCATAAATGATTGCCCATAGTGGTATACCATTTTGGTATATTATTTGCAAAATAAATTTTAAATAAATAATAAATTTTATTATATTATGTACACTCATTCAAATATGTCTGCCCGCTCAATTCTAATATATAGAAGCTATATATTAACCAAGAATTTGATGCATGTTTTGAAACACTTATAGGAGAAGCTTCATGAATAAGTTTGGCCTAAGCCCTAATACAATGCCCAATAATCGATTGTCACAAAAATTCATTCTACTGTATAATTCTTCTTACCAGACGATCTGTCATCTAATTTCATCATGCAACTTGGCGCAAGCCAATTTTACGATAATGAGTCACTGGGTGGCTGAATTCTTGGAAACTAACTGTTTTGGCATGCTTTTGAAACCGCATTGTCTGGTGTCTTGCATATAACATACACGTGTGTTATGCACACATTCAATTGTGTGGTTTCATTATTGTCGCAGCTTTGTAATTATTATTAATATCACTATTATTGTGATTATATATATTTTTCAAATAATTTACAAAAATGAGTTCAAGAAAACGTAAAATTGCAGATGAAGGAAGAGTTTTTAACGAGGAATGGAACAGCAAGTACTTCTTTACAGAAAATGGTGGTAAGCCCTTTTGTCTTATTTTTCATAAAAGTGTTGCTGTAATGAAAGAATATAATGTCAAACGCCATTACGAGAAAGAACACGAAAGACAATACAAGGATTTGACTGGTGAAATTAGAAAAAATAAATTTAGAACATTGAAAGCTTCTTTGACTGCTCAACAAAGCATATTTAGGAAGCAAAGTATTCATAATGAATTGGTTGTTCATTCTAGTTATATTGTAGCGGAACTTGTTGCGAAAGAAAGAAGGCCTTTTACAGATTCAGAATTTGTTAAGCGATGTTTAGTAGCTGTAGCGGAAAAATTATGCCCAGAAACCAAGACGTTATTTCAAGATATTAGCCTATCTGCGCGAACTTGTGCAAGGCGAGTGGGAGAAATAGGAACCAATTTATTCGAACAGCTTAAATGTAAAGCAAAATCATTTGATTGTTACTCTCTAGCAATGGATGAAAGTATTGACATAACTGACACAGCACAGTTAATAATATTTATTCGAGGCATTGATGGTGACTTTAATGTTCATGAAGAATTGGCTAGTTTATGTAGCTTAAAAGGCGCTACAACCGGCAATGATTTGTTCATAAAGGTAAAGGAACCTCTCAATTCTTTAGAATTGGGATGGGAAAAGTTAAAATGTGTTACAACCGATGGTGGGAGAAATATGTGTGGCTCTAAAACTGGTGTGATAGGCCGAATTTGTGCGGAATTACAGAATATAGCTTGTGATAATCCAATGGTGTTTCATTGCATCATTCATTAAGAATCACTTTGCTGTACAATTTTATCATCAATAAAAGACATTATGAACACGGTGATATCAACTGTGAATTATATTCGCCGACATGGTCTGAAACACCGTCAATTTAAAGAATTCCTGAAGGAAATCGATTCGGAATTCAATGACGTTATTTACTACTCAGCAGTTAGATGGCTAAGTAGAGGTGCTGTTCTAAGAAGGTTTTTTAATTTGCGTGAAGAAATAGATATTTTCATGACGGAACAAGAAAATACTATTTTACAGCTATTGGATCAAAAATGGATCATGTCTCTTGCATTTATGGTAGATATTACAGCGTACCTTAATGAACTTAATTTGAACTTACAGGGCAAAGGTAAATTACTCGCAGATCTGTTTTGTGACATAAACGCTTTTGAAGCCAAACTATGTCTGTTGAAGAAGCATATGATTGAAGAAAATCTAACCCATTTTATATGTTGTAAATCTGTACCTGCAGATGGATGGCAAACGCAAAATGGCACTTTCGTTAGTGTAATTGAAGATTTAAAAACTCAATTTTCAACAAGGTTTATGGATTTTCATAACAAAAGCAGCGAAATACGACTGTTTTTGAACCCTTTCAATGTCGACATCAATGACGTACCAAACGAACTGCAAATGGAAATTTTGCAATTGCAACATAATGAAATATTAAAGAATGCATTTTTGTTGGGAAATATCCAACATTTTTATCGATGTTTACCAAAACAATATGAGGGATTAATCAGCTTCGCGAAGAAAATGATAGTAGCATTTGGAAGCACATATATTTGTGAACAAGCATTTTCTGCCATGAGTTTTAGAAAGAATAAATTTTCTTCTCAACTGACTGATGAACATCTGCATGCTTCTATTCGGATTTGCACATCAGGTTTAAAAGCTGATATAGATAATTTGGCTAAGGACAAACAACCACAAAAATCTCATTTCTTTTTTATAAATCATGTTTGTTTCATATCTCTTACTTTAAAAGTTTTAACTTTAAATATTTCTTGTTTTACAAATGATTGTTATAATAAAAATTTATTAGTAATTTTTTTACACTTCCCTTCTTCTAAAATCTAAAATATAACACTTGCGGCCCTTTTATTAAACTAAAAGCTGAATGTGGCCCTTATGTCTTGAAAGGTTGCCGACCCCTGTTCTATGGTATCTCTTAAACCCAAAAGTTGGTATTATTAGTCATGGCAATATAGCCAACCTTTTACTGTATACCATCCATTATGTTGAGGTTGTTAAATTTAAAATTATTATAATTTCCATATAATTAAAAAGAATGTTGAAAATTCAAAACCATAGGGAATCAACAAATTATCGAATTAAAATTTGAGAAACGGGTTAGATGCAGAGGATATGACGGGGAATATCATGGTGAGAATGGATTTATCAGAATGTCTTCATAAAGGGTCAAAATGCGAGGAAATGTTTAAAACAGAAAGTCGTTAATTAATTAATTAAGGAAAACCCGAGTTAAGTAAACATAAAGAAAGGTAAACAAAGTGGATTTTAGAAAACCATTATCATGACAGCATAAATAATGGAAAACGGAAAGAGATTATTACAAGGGAGACGACGGTGGGGCAATTAATTATTTCCATTGACAGAGAAAAGATGAAAAAGGCCGCGAGGCAGAGATTGTCAAATGAGACGATTTAGTTGAAACGCCATTAATTAAGGCGATTATCAAAGTTGATTATTGTTATAAAGTGCATAGAACCGAATAAACACAGCGGGATCTACCAGACAGTCAGAGCGAGCAGTCTCATTGCGTTAATTGAATTTTGTGACTGTGTAGTAAAGTTTCGAATATAAATATACGTTGGGTATTGTTTGATTTTTATACAACATGTAGGGTCAGTGACACCGACTCATTATTATTATTATCATTTAATTAAAAACTCGACAATTGGAATACAGTTGACTGGTATTCAATGGTAATATCTTTTATGTGTGTATTATAGAAGTGGTTCAAATCTTATTTCTTTTCACCCATCAGGTACCCAGTATTTGTAAAGTTCCAAATTTAGTTAGAAGCTTTATTTTGATACTTTATTTCTATATGTTCATCTTGTCCCACGAAAGTTTGGAGTCAATTTGGTAAATTTTGCTATTTTTTCTATTTGTTATTGTTTTGACATCGTTTTATAAATTTTTAATGTTTTTATTCCTTTTAAAATGATTTCTAATTATTTTTATTTCTTTTGGACATTTAATTGTTGTCCATCAATCTTTCTCATAGAATTCTTTTTGCCGCTGTTATTTTTTACCCAATATCGTGCCAAATCAACAAAACTGTTGGGCCAGAACACAAACGGCCTTGAAAATCGTTTAAATGAATCTGTAATACACACGCAAACACAACATGCAGATTTTAAATCGGACCCATAAAACACCAACTAACCATGCTAAAATATGAGAAAGAAAACAATTAAATATAAAATCAAGAAACACAAAAATAAAATAAAATAATAACAAAGTGCAACAAGATCCGCACGAAATAAACATAAAAATAACACGAGAACATGAAAATTTGACCGAAATTTGACAATTTACCGAAAAATGCGAAACTCCATAAAAATGGAACAAAAATTAAATAATATGAATTGGAAACGATTCAATTACGAAATTAAAAATAAAATTGTCAAATTAAATTACAAAATAATAAAATTAAGAATAGAATATACTAGAAAATCACAAGGTCAAATTTTGTTTTACTAAATCAAAATTAACACGCAAGGTTAGGGTCGTACAATAGGTATATATACCGATTTATTTTCACATAATTTCAAGCAGTTTTTTTTTGAAAAACTTGAATCAGCTTTAATCTGAGGACTAGTGGAAACCAGAATTTTAAATGTGAGTGGGGGAATGCTCGGAAACTCTCTCCATATCGCGTCCTTGCAACCTCGTATGAGCTCTGCTTGGGCGTCGGCGTGGGGAGATAGTTATGATGTTATTTTGATTACTGAAGCTATGAAAATTTATGACGTATTATATGGCAATAAACATAATTAAAAAACGAATTTTTCTATTTGTCGAAATTTTTCCGGCCCACAGCCGCAACAACACCACAAGTTACTAAAATCTTATATATCCTACCGAACTGTGTAAGTGCGTGTATAATCGCCAATAGTTCGTGCCTGTGAAGGCTCCGGCGTGAGAACGCAGGAGCTGGAACATCAATATCATTCCGTATAAGGGAAATAGGTGAAGGGGGAAAAGTCTTTTGGCTGTTTCGTCATCACTCAATTCCTATAAAATCGACCTAAATTCATATTTACAAAACGGCTAAAAATCTTAACACTGAGTAGTCCAGTGGGCACTCATAAACTCTTAATATCGATACAATTTTGTCTTAAGGTCAATTACAGGGAGGTGACGGGGAATTTAATGATATCGTTGCTATTTTTTCTAAACTTAATAAATTTTCATGACGTCTAATATCAAAATTATTAACCCTGACTTACGAGGTGTTACGAATTTTTAAATTACATTAACTTATGGTGATTCATAAAAATTGCGAGACAAAAGCTTCAAACGAAACGTAATAAAACCCAGTTACAATGACCTTAGTCGTAGATTAACCAAACCTCCTGACAGAAAATGCCAACAGAAAGGGCAAAAATTCGGTTCCATAAAAAATTTAAGGAAAATCGCCGATACTTTCCTTGTAAATAAATTTTTTAAAAAAATTCATTAATATCAGGTCGATAAATTACGTTGAATTAAAACGCACGAACTTTTGACAATCTAAACTTAGTCCCAGTTCTTGAACCAATAAAATGAATGAAATTTTCCTAGCAATCGAGATCCAAAATTAAATCGACAGACCCGTAAATACGTCGCCCTCACAACCATACAGTACCTGCAACTACTAATATTTGAATGCATAAGCCCAACATTAACATATCGTGAAAAGGAGAATCAAAATTATAAACGCCAAAATCCTATGAGGATTTCTAGTATACTGCCCTGATCATGTCAAAATTAACCCAGCGAATTAAAGTGATCCAACCACTTCCCACAAAAAACCAAAATGAACCTTAACTTATACCACTAAAACTTCAATAACTTACAGTGCATCTGGATACGACAAATCATCAACAAGGAAGTTAAAAAAATTTTTATTTCAAACAATTGAAACTCCACATCATAGCGATAAGTACATCAGGATCTTTGCTCGGGATGGATCGATGAAGGCCATACTGAACGTGGAGAGGAGGCAGAGGCACCATCGGAACGAACATAAATAAATTTTGACCTAAAAAGAAAAGGAAAAATATCATTTAAGATCACGGGTAAAAGATAAATAACTCGACCTGAATCGACATATGCTTCCCTCACAGAATTTCCAAACGACTTGGTAAATGCAATCTGGAGGAAATAAGGATCTCTTATTTGACTGAAACGAATGAATGTTCGTATAGAAACTCCATAAAAACTCCCCTGATGGATTGACAAATAAAAACCAAAAATCAGTCATAAAATATATGTACAGAACCTAAGAAGGAAAGAATGAATTGACATTCACTGAAATGTTAATCAATAATTATGAAATTACAGTTAGTATGCACACACTACGAGTACATGTAGACGCGACATTCGATACCAGTGAGTGTGCAGTCAATTTTCCTACCCCAATGTGTGCACGACCATACGTTATATAAGGGACATTTCCACTCATCACAACAGTTGATTTCCTGAATATGAATGATAATCTACCACCACGAAAGATGCCCAATGGAATTAGGGACTCTCGACGACGAGATGGGTCGAGTAGAGAAGGGAAACCAAGACGACAAGATTCATTCCGTAAAGAACCACGAAACCCGGCGACAAGTTCTACAGCCTCAGAAATGCCCATGCGCGAAGGTAATTATTACAAGCATTTGGCATAAATTTAATCAACCCTGTTTTGAGTCATAGTCCCATAAAAGGATACAAGAAATCGCACCCGACCCCTGACGATGACCTAGCCCCAACTGACAACGAGGACAGAGATGCGTAATAAGAGTGAAACAAAATTTATATGCTAAAAATATTAGAAATTTCATGGGATCGTCAAAACCAATTGTAAAGATATCCATTTTCCAAATTTTTAGCATGTCCGTAATCCACTCCGGAAATAGTTTTCGATTAAGCCTACAATAAGATAAAAGTAATAACGATTTTCCCCCACGAATGATTAACTGGTTCGTAAGATGATGAAAATCGGCAATTGTTTTGTTTCAAATATATAATTTATTGCGACGAAAATAGCTTAAATTTGGTTTGATATAGCTTCCAAATCGTGGTAATGGTAAAGGTTTATAATTCATTATATTAGTATTTTATTTCACGACACGAGTTTAATATTCATTTTTCATAAGTATTTTTATCTCATGATAAGAATTTCATCTTCATTCTTATTATTATTTTCCATTTCATGATGAAAGTTTATAATTCATTTTCCATTCCATGATAAAAGTTTATGAATCATTTATTAACATATCTATTTCATGTTATAAGTTTATAATTCATTTCTTCCATTCCATGATGAAAGGTATTAAATCATTTTATAAATATATTTATTTCATGGCAAAACTTTATAATTCATTTTATTAGTATATTTATTTTTATTAGTATATTTATACCAGGATAAGGGTTTATGATTAATTTAGTTGTACGTTTATTTCACGCTGAAGTTTTATAATTCATTTGAATAGCATATTTATTTCACGATAAAAGTTTATAAATCAATATTTTACTTTTGCATGATAAAAATTTATAATTCATTTCGTTAGTATATTTAGTTCATGACAGAAACTCATAAGAATTCGTTTTATTAGTATATCCAATTCGTGTTAAAAAGTTTTACCACTCAATTTACCAGCTTGTTCAATTCATTTCGTTGACACAAATTTATAGATCGTTTTCTAACCCATTCAACTTACTAGAAGGACGAAGTTTATAAGTCATTTCATCTACGTGTTCATTGGGATGAGCAGTTGCGGAAAATTACTTAATCGATTATAATGAGAGTAGTTTGGTAGAATTTGCTTCATGGTAGGGATAAAGATTCAGAAGGACAGTCCCAGAATGTCGAACTCCTTGTGATAACTATTTTCGCGTTGATGGCTAATTTTATAATAATAAATGCTTATGCGTGTTATCTTAGAACATTTATTCACCACGATGATTTTACTTTATGATGATTATTTCTAGTAGATATAACATCTACTACGATGACAAAGGTTTATAAGAATTCTTTCGGTGAACACATAACCCATTAGGACGATTATCTTCGTTTAACATTCCGCTCAGTAAAGTAATAGAAATCCGCGATTATTTTGGTTAAGGGTAGTAGTGTGGAGCCAGATGGAACGAGTTGAGAATTATCAGCGGGTCACGTGACTTCTAGGACGCAGCCGAATGATCAAAATGACCCTACGATAACTAAGAGGATTACGAGATGTAAATCTAGTTGAATTTAATCCGTAGTTGAAATCCAACAGATTAGTTTGAGCAAGATAAATTTACTCCCACGTCCTTACCACTAACCAAGACCGGTCAGCGACGAACCATTATCAGTAGGACACAGCCTTATCGACTTTAGTGCTAGAGGCAGGATAAACGAGTTATGTTAATAAATGTCTCATTTTTTAGAAAATTCTTGGATCGACGCGTCCCGGGTCACATTACGCTTTCCGGCACATTCGGCGGTTCGGTGTCGACAAGCCATGTGGGACACGGGATTCTCGATTTCACCGGTCCGAGAATCCCAGATGGGAAACCGATCTAATACGGGTGACGTAGATCTCCCATTCGTCACAATCAAGCGAGAACCCGGCCGTAATCCGGCCAGGGAAATCAGAGGACAGGCGGAGTATTTACTTGCTATGTTGGAGGAGCACCAGAGACAGACGGATCGCCAGGTCGACAAGGCAAGGCGACACTTGAAGGAGATAAATCTGGACATCGCAGCCGGATTAATCCCAAGTACGGACGGGTATGCCCCGCCGTACAACACTTCATTCAACCTGGATAATCCCAGGTTGAATAGGAATTCTTCCACCATGAATGTAGTAGTTCCACGCGAGGCTCTAATCAGAGGATGGGGAGAAGCGAATAAAACAGCAAACGAGCACCGCGATCATCCGTACGCCCGCGAACGCCCAAGTCGACGAGATAATTCTAAACAATTTGAATGTTTAAATAGACGAATGTAATGGAATAAGTATTTTAAAGGTCTTAATTTTCCCTTTTTCTTATCAATAACCCTAAAATGAATAACTTAAGAGGTAGAACACCTACTGTCTGTAGATTTTAACATGAGTACATCTTATATAGTGTTGGGCCAGAACGTAAACGGCCTTGAGAAATGTTTTAATGGATCAGTAACACACACGCAAACATAACATGCAAATTTAAATAAACCTATTGAAACACCAATTAAACCCTATAAAATATGAGAAAAAAGGAGAATTAAATATAAAATAATAAACACAAAAATAAATTAAAATAATAACAAAATGCACCAAGATTCGCACGATACCTACACAAATATAACAAGAAAACACAACAAATTCGACAAAATTGGAAAAATCAATAAAAGTTCATTAAAGTGAAAATTAAATCGGAAAATTTGAATTAGTAATAATTCAATAAAAATTCTAAATAAAAAATTATAAAAATAAATCAAAAAATAATAAAATTAAAGAATAGAATTTGCTAGAAAATAACAAGGTCGAATTTTGTTTTACTACATCAAATTTCACATGCGAGAAAAATAGGTATATATACTGATCCATTTTCACATTTAACTTAACCGTTTTTCGAAACAAACCATTTTCAAAACCATTTTGAAAACCATTGTAACCAGTTTTAAAAACTATTTTGAAATTGTTCAGTCCTATTTAAGAAATTTACTTTCAGAATTTTTAGGTGAGAAATATTTATGTTGGCACCCTCTTTCCACGTCACATCCTTGCAACTCAATGGAGCTCTGCTTGGACGTCGGCGTGGGGAGAGAGGTATTTTGGTTTATTTTATGATATGTGAATTTATGATATTTTATGGATTGGCAAGGAATGGTAACATGTTATTTTGTTTATAATTAATAAATATTATTATACATAAATTGTTTTATATATATACTTCATAAATTAAACTGTCGAAAGTTTTCCGGCCCACAGCCAACACATATTACAAGATAGCAAAATCTACATAGTGCAGATTCATGTAAGTGCGTGGAAAATCGCCAATGATATGTACCCGTGAGGACCTAGCGTGCGGAACGCAGGGGTCGTAACGCCAATATCACCGTATAGATGAAACGAGAAATAAGGAAGAAGTATTGAGCTGCTTCCTCGTTTCTCATTTCTGTAAAATCGACTTAATTTATATTACACACGGCTCAAAATCTTCACACCGAGTAGTCCAGTGGGCACTCATTAACTGTAATATAAACATAAAATGCGCCTAAGGTCAATTAAAGGAAGGTGACGGGAAGCTAAATAAAAATGAAATCGTTGTTATATGCTATAAACTCGTGACATTAATCTACATTATCTATCCCAAAGTCCAATTAAAAGTTCATAATATTAATCATGATTTCAGATTGTCTACAGTAAATCTTTATTATTTAATGCATGTTGATAACTCATACCATTAACCATACATCTTTTGTTAATGATGAACTCATATTATGAACTTTCTATTCATATATTTCATTATCAATCTTGTTAATAATAGTAAATAGTAAAGTTTTATTGATAAATTCATATTGTTAACTGTAAATTTACATCATTATAAACCCTTTCATTAATAATGCATTCATATTAATAAGTGTAAATCCTTTAGCAATCATAAATTCATAGTATTAGTAGGAAAATTTTATTAATAAATAATTATAAATCTCTCATAACGATAATGTTGTACTATTCATTCATATTGTTAAGCATTAATATATTTCTGCATTAGTAAATCAATATTATTACTTGTCAAATCGCATTATTAACTATAAACCGCTTTTTAGGTAATTAATTGTAGATCTTTAGAATACTAAATGGAAATTGCACTATTTAAACTTATCTTTAAAAAATCGTAAACTCCAAACTTATGCGATTAATTATCAAACCTAATTATCACTTATCGACCTTTATCGCGCGTTACTATCACCAATTCCAATTCATGTATTGACGTTGTTATTAATGCTCAATTATAAAAATTAAATTCACATTATGTGATTTGTAAATTAATTGCAAACCTTATTATTAGTAATGATGTTTCAATACTATTTGAGTGTTAATAACAACTACCCATTAATAGCGTTAATATGCAAAATTATAAGTTATGATTCTCAAGATCAATTAGGATTTTTCACATGAATAAAATTTAAGAATTTAACGCGTAAAATCACCCATAAAAATTAAAACTTACAAACACCAAAAAATCATGAAAAATGAGCGAATAATAGTCGAATTAATAATTCCAAAGGCAGAAAGTACATACAATCAAATTAGATGAGAATCAGAGGTGCAAATCCATCGAATTCAAAATAGTCATCACGAAAACGTGCAAATGCATCATAGGTTGGCATGCTGAGTCCAACGAGAGAGAGCCTTCATCCGATCCAAAGGGAGTGAATTATTCCTTTATACATCTGAGATAGAAAGTAATCAACCCAACGACATCCAGAGTTCCACTTTTTGTGTGTGATGAACAATAAATCTAACTTTACCTGAAAATAAACATCGTAACCCGAGAAAGTAAATCTCAAATGGAACTAACTCACTGGGGAATAGGAAACCATACAGAGGGTCGACATCATCATCTGGAATCATAATATCTTATCCAAAATTTCGACATCAATTCCGAAAAATGTAATCTAGAAACAATAAACAAATTAAAATGAAAATTTATGCTGACCGGAAACTTACGAATAAACAAATTCACCAACCATAGAGACACGCGTCCAAAGTCGAGATATCTCAAACCGCCGACTATTTTTTCCATAGTAATCATGCAAATATAAAGTTGAACCTGAACCTTGATACATCCGTTGAGAGCATAAGGTCGACGATCGACTAAATTATAAAATTTTTTTTATTAAAATCGCTAAAATAAATTAAACAATGTTCACGTTTCCACTGAGTGACGAATGATGCGCGATTAGCTAAATAATGTACTTATATTAAAACAGTATAAACCGTATATAAACTTTCACCTAATTTCAGTAAAATCGATCTTACCAATGTATCGACAACGTAATCATAAAAAGTGAACCATTGCGAACAGCCCAACTGGCGGAAGACCCACAGCTGATCCTGAACACACAGGAAATGTAGACCCTGATCTCATCCCGATGCAACTCGCCGACCGATGGAGAGAAGCCTGGAAACTCTACTGGCACTCTAAATTCCCTCCAACTTCCAACGCATCAACAATAGATCAGAGTATCTCGACCGAACTTCCGAGGTACCAGAACCGTTCTGGGAAGAATAGCACCCCACGGCAGAGATCTACGCCCATGCACGATGTCTACTTGACGACCTTCTCGAACCCCAGCAACAAGTGGACCTACGAGTAGCTCGAGCCCGTCAATATTTGGCAAACATTGAGGAGGACCTCGAAGCCGGCCGGATTGCCGCTACTTATTATCACCCACGGCCACGCGGACCCCTGTATGGAGACGCCGAGAAAGAAAAGGATGCGTCGATGACGGGAACTCGCCGAGGTCGAAACCTCAGGAGGCCGGTAATGATCATCCCAAACTGCTCCCCCGAGGAATGGGTAGCAAGAGGCTTCACGGGCACACGAGAGTAACATGGTGATCTCCATTTAGTTTGAAATTTGTTAGTAAAATAAAAATTTCGTTCGAATAAACATTAATCTCGTTTTATTATGGTCGATATAGTAACAATTCATTAAGGAAGTTTTGTTTAACTAGTTACTTCTGTGGTGATAATTATTGTTTTGACATTATCAATTCCAGACATGGATTCCCCACAAACCCTGAGAGTAGAACTAGCCATAGCCCGAAGAAATAACAAGAACCTATACGATCAGATAATTCAACTAACGCGAGAGGTACATCAAATTCGAGCCACCTGGATAGATCCAGCAAAAATCAAACCCTTATACCAGAGACTCACAGCTGCTCAGAAAGGATGGGCCGAAGAAAAACAAATCAATCAGAGTTTACGCACGCAAATACGAGGACTGGAGGTCGCCCTATCAGCCAGTCAGGAAGGAGCGGCCGTTACCTATCCGCTCGTATTCGCACCGGCTCAGTTAGCTTATCGGGAGTCGGCAGCTGCTTCAACTTCGGTCCCGAATCCTCCAGCAACCGTAAACACCTACTCCCGTCACGGACGCAAAGAGAGAGCTAGGCGTCGTGCCGCCAAATTACTAACCTAACCCAAATCCAAATTTACAAACAATTGTAACTCCTATATAAAATACATCTTGTAGTTTGATTTTATTAACTCACGTGAGAGGATCCAGAAAGTCATGATAGAATTCCCGTAATTTACTAGACTCTAATAAATACACGACATAAGGGGGACCAATTACAAAAAATCGAGCACATGTCTTCTAACGACGGCTCGTTGGACCCACGGGTTGTCCGAGCAATTATAGTATTAGCAATAGCACTCACTTTTTGCGGACAATCCATCCGCTCGAGCACATTTCCAACGTTGCTTAGCAACGGGTGTCGAGTGGTAGTCAGAGTAATACTTTGTATGGCGTTACTAGGGCAACAATGAAGATAAATAACTAGCAAACCCCTGTAACCCACCAATAGTGAGAAGAGGATATAAATTTAACGAATGATTATTATTACAGATATACATCCGCAGCTCGGTTTACGAGATAAATTAGACAAGGCCCGTGTTACCAACCGAGAATTACATCGACAACTCACACAAGTGAATAGTGAGATACAACGGATCAAGGTGACCTGGATCGAACCGCGAAAGGCGAAGCTAATCTACCAAAAGATGACTGCAGCACGACGAGGGTGGGCTGAGGAGAAACAGCTCACCCAGTCGCAAAAGATTCAGATACGCGGCCTCGAGGTAGCGTTATCGGCGTGCCAGGAGGGCAACGTGGTAGCCTATCCTCTCGTGTTTGCACCCGCACAGTTGGCTTATCGAGAGGCCACAACTGCCACCAAAATCGCTACCAAACCACCCCAACATCGGCCAGAAAAATCCGAGCGTGCCAAGCGTCGTGCCGCTCAGCTGATGTAAAGAATAACGCCCATCATGCTGTCATTTAATAAAAATTTGAATAGATTCACATTGTTTACTTGACTAGTATTAATGAGAACAGTTTTATTAAAAACCAATTTAGAAACCCTAATACGGCGAAGAAAAGGTGAGATGGTAAGACTATTTGACAATTAGGGACCAGGAGAGAAAAGCGCACGCAGACCTTCTAACGGTAGTGCGTTGAACCCAGTTTGAGGTCGGGCCAGAGCAGTTCCTAGGTGGCGCTCACCTTTGGCGACCTCAAGACCAATGATTGCATTTCCAACGTTGCTTAGCAACGGGTGATCATTGGGGCAAGCAATTATTTACATCTGGGGTCGAGGTTATTGAAACCATAAACCCTACAAAACTTACATTTTTCAATATAATTTAGTTTTTGCTCAACACATTTTAGAATAATAAAAATGAAACTTAATCATTTCGTATATGATATGTATAATAAATATAAAGTTGATGACTCCAAGTATTTATATAAACTTTTTAATTTTTTAATAAGTTAATAATTAGAAAATATTTATAATTGTTTAAATATAGAAATTAATACTATATTATTCAATTACTTTCTTTTCATATATTAGCTTGCTTTTGTTCAAAATTTATTGGTTGTCTCATCATGCAAAGTCAAAATATTTTATACAACAATGATGATAGCATGTCGTTTGAGCAACCTTTATTTGATAAATTTTATACAAAAAATAAGAGCGTGTTGTGTAACTTGTTGAAGTTAAGTAACCAGGATCCCAGAATTGGACTTCCGAAAGCAGAAAATTGTCAAGAACGCATGAAAATGAGATCAGTATTGATTGATTGGCTTAGACAAGTTAGATTTCAAAATTTTATGTTCTCATTTATTGAATTTAGGTTAATAATTTTCGATGTTCTAAACCTGGTGTGCTAGCTCTTACGGTTGAAATTGTTGATAATTATGTATGTGCAGCTTCTAAGAGTAAGTATGGACGAGAAGTCAATTCCCAAAATTATCAGTGTGTTGGAGCATCTGCTTACCATCTAGCAAGTAAATTAGAAGAAGTTACTCCTGTTACAGCAAACGATATGTCAAAATATACATCTGATTGTGTGACACCGTCAGATATAATGGTAGTGATAATATCTTTATATCATATCTTATTAAACTAATTTATAGAATTTTGAAATTATTATTGCATTTGAGTTGGGATTTAGTCCAAAATACGTTACTCCTATTGACTTTATTCACCTAATTGTCGGTTATGTTGATTTCATTGATGACCAGAAACAATTGATAGCAAACGCTACGAATTGTTACATTGATGTCATCGATAGTAATATTCTTATATTCACTTAAATCAATTATAACTTACATAGATTGTTTTGTAAAAAAATTCCAACCTCACATTATCGGTGTTTGTGCAGTACTCGTTGGTTATGATGATTTTGAAAATCAAAATGACGATGAATTAGATCAGATGGGAGATTTTTTAATCGACTTAGTTAACGCAAATAAAGTAAAGAAATTTTTATTTAAATTGATTTAATATTTAAAAAAGGGTTTAACAATTTAATATTTGCCATAATTTATATTTAGTTTTCATTAATATTGATTAATTCTTGTTTTTATTTTTAATAGTTTAATATCGATATAAAATGAAAAAAAAATTATTTTTGAATTTGGCTGAAGCAGTTCTTTGTTATTTCTGGATTATGATTGGTCGATTAAATTACCCAATTAAATTTAAGCTTAATTTTTAATTGGTCTCCTGATCAAATTTCCAATTATTATGAAATAGTTAATAATTTTTTAATAAAAATACAAAATTTTCAGATAATAAAACTAAACAATTTTTAATAAATTATTGTAATTTGATTTATATAAAAATGAGGATTTTTATTGGTCAATTTACAAATGCGATTAATTCTCTTGTTTAAATGATTTTATTTAATGTGTTGGTTAGGTAAATGGGCAGTTACAGATAGTTACGGTTAGGGCCAATCAAATCGTGAGCTATTTCACTTTCATTTTAGATGTATAGTATTTCAATGGTCAGGCGTTACACCATATGTGAATTATTGGTGTGACACAAACTTTAGCTGGTTATCCTTAAGTAATTAATGTTGGTTCCTGAAGTTCCCACGAAAATAAATCCAATCGATAAAAATGAACGAAGTGATGTAATGAAATCTTAATTTCCAGTTAAAAGGAACTAGATAAACTAGAACTCTGTAAAGGTTGATAAACCAACTCTGTAGTGTGCACCATTCATTTATTTCCCTTTGTAGTCTTCAAATCTCCTGGTAGAACCACAATTGGTTAATATGTTCATTAATTTCCTGTTAATGATGATTAGTTAAAGATGCACGTTAGGAAACTTTTACAGTGACATACGAGTAACCAAGTAGAAGGGTGTTGACTTTGCTTGGTGAGGAGTACTCGTGGATATATCCGTTTAAGGGGCTTTCATTATTAACGTCACAATTTTTGACACCCCCGATGCAAAAGGTGATATCCCTCTCAAATCTGACTTAACCAAGCCTCTCGACCCCATAATGATTACGTGTAGGTGCTTTGTGTCATTCCTTAACCCCAAGGTGAGTTCTCCGGAATATATTTGTTTTTAATTTTAAACTAAATGCGTCAAAATAAAGTAAAGCAATTAAAGAGGTGGTTATTAAGTTACTTAATTTAACTATGATTAAACCAGAATTGCTTACAACATTCTGATGAAAGAATACATTACAATGACATAAATATCTTTGTCTTGCTTCAACAAGTTCTTTTAACAATGTGGCAGCGTTACTTGCGTTCAATGAACATAATCTTTATCCTTTTCACTATCGTTTTCATTTCTTTTTCTGCTGTCACCAGATTAATTTAATCGATAAAATCTGGCACATTAATATTTTTGATTTTTCCTCCATTTTATATATAGCTTTAACCTTATAATCAATATCAAGAAAGCTATATTGATCCACACACATAACAAAAATTTCTCCAATAACACAAATTGATAGAAAAAATAAAAATCCATTAGCAAATATTAATTCGAAAAGCAAAAAAAGTCAATAGTCATTAGAAAATTTGAACCGCAAAGCAATAAATGGTTCCATCATGTGTTGGATTTAAAGGAAATGTGAATGTATTTGAACGTTACACATCTGTGAAAAAAATTCAATAAAATTTTTTTATATCGGTACAATTATGACGAAAATTACAAGTATTGAAATAGCTAAGCGATGTAAAAGAAACAAATATCTCAATAAAAAATTCAAATGATTTATTGATTACAGTTATTATAATTATATATATTCAACTGCTTTATTATTAACTTATGAATAATAATTGAAAATCATAATAATGATTTATTCGGTTTAAAATTCCTTAATTGTGTATTTCCAAAGAGGTTACACTTTCTATTCAGCTTTGTAATATCCTTTAGGTATTTTAAACTTTTGTAATTTTATCAGTAAAATCCTTTATTTTTATTTAC
This sequence comes from Schmidtea mediterranea, assembly GCA_022537955.1. Lineage (NCBI taxonomy): Eukaryota > Metazoa > Platyhelminthes > Tricladida > Dugesiidae > Schmidtea > Schmidtea mediterranea. The sequence goes on along the minus strand of CM039679.1, from coordinate 161,391,816 downwards.
TTTTCATCTTTTTTCTCTGTTAACATAGCTTATCATCAAAAGTTTATTTTCCAATGTAACACAAATTTTGATTTATATCTGCACTGAAAATAAGTTTTTTCTATAATTCGATTGTGATATTGTTTATTTAATTACCATTAATGCACTTTATATAAAAACATTGAAAAATACCACATTTTGTTCCGCGGATATATTTAAATTTCCCCACATTTTTATCTTTAAGTATTCCATTATTAGTCTGAGACACAATTTCGGCACTTCAAATTTGAAAGTGAAAAAAGTTTTTACTCTCTGATTTATTGATTTTAATTTTTTTTATGCAATTGTTGATTAAGACGGCATAATCCATAATTACACACTGTTATTGATTATTTCAACACTGTTTCTATACATCTTGAAAATAAAAAAAATTCAATTCTAAAATTTGATTTGCAAAAATGTTATTTGCAAGAGTTCAAATGTAAATCCAAATTTATTATAACATCATATGACATCTTGCCGTAATTTCTAATCCTATTACGTAACACAAATTTTAATCTATTTCTAATGTCAATACTGGTATGCCCAGTTAATAAATGATATTTAATATGTTTTTCCTTTACTCGCCATACTCAATCAATATAATCACATTATTGATTTATTTTCCAGTTATGCACTCATAATTACTTCTTTCAATATTGTATTTTATTATTAATTTACACTTTAATGTTTGTTAACTCTAAGCTTCAATAACTAATTTCTACATAAAATGTAAAGTTTTTGTATTCCAAACTCAACTTAGATTCAGGTGACGATTAATTAACGTTTGAAAAAGTTTTTTTTTTATTAAAAAGTATAAATATGTACGAATAATATTATAAATTCACTCAACGTCGTGTTTCTTACTATTATGCAATAAACGTTTTATTGTTCAGTTGTAATGAAGAAAAATGTTATGCATTTATATATTGGCAAGTTAGTAAATCGCTATTTAATATTTTTATTGTCGCGCAATATTAAATCAATATAATAACATATTATTGACTTTATTTACAGCTGTGTAATCACTCTTAATTCTTTCAATGCCATTTTTAATTTTCTTTAACTTTTTTCTTCAAGCTTGATTAATGCATTTTTGGTAAGTCAGATTCAGCCATTTAAAATTGATGTTTTTCTTCAGCTTTAATAATGAAACCATAATGTCCAGATGTTTATCACCATACAATCATTTAACATCATGCCGCTGTTCTTATTATCAATGTTGTAACGAGAATAATTCATGTCACGCTATGTTGATAATTGACATGTTAACCTCTTCAAACTCCGAGCACATTGCAATTAGTACAATATTTTCAATTTATTTCATTGAAATGTGCAAGTTGTATTTTCCAAAAATAAACGACAAATTTATACCTACATAAACCAAAACCAGTATTTTTCTATTAAAAATAAAAATTCAAGAATATTTTTTTTCCCTACAATAATCCAAATAATATTATCACTTTTATTGATTTAATATCTAATTATGCACTTATAATACAATAATAAACTTGAAACATGAGGAAATCGACATGTGAATCATTGGAAATAGTTAAAGATAAATTTATTCATTCTGTGTTGCAATTATTGTTTAAATTTTCTTGTGTTTTTCTTGCCAACTTCAATTTTCTAAGTATCGCGTTATTGGTATGAGTGTATCGAATAACCCCATTTAACACGATATCGCTATTTCAGAATCAACTAGGATATTGTTATAAATTGATTAAAAGCGTTATTGAATCGAAAAAATCTCAATTCGCTGCTGGAAATGAAGCGCTGGAAACGATAAGTAGTGGAATGTGAAGAGGAAAAACCCATTGTGATGATGACGACATCTTTTGCATGTGATGATTAACAACACAACGCGCACCAATCTCGCCAAACGCTTTTCTGCATTTAACATATATATATATTATTGCTCTGTGTGACCATTGTAAATAGACATTCATTTTTTTGTCTTTGCATTTATACTTTTTGTTATTATTATTATTGATATTTTTATCAAATTTTTTTAAAAATGTTTTGCTTGTTGTGCAGTTTGTATCTAATTTTTTGTGGCCCTAATTTAATGATTGCTAACCATTTTTTATTGCCATTTCTGCTGTTGCTACTGCTAATAACGATGGGAACGCTACTGTTGCAAAATGAGGGTTTTCTACCTCGGTTTGTTAATTATACTTTGTTACGTTTCGAATAGCTCTTTCGCACAGCAAGTTTTGTATCAGTAGTTTTCGCCAATTGTTTTGTATATTGAATATATTATATCATTATTCAAATGTATTTTGTAACTTCTTTACTAGTGTATTTTAAATAAAAATTTCTTTTTCAATATTGATTTTTCTTTATTTTGGCAGTCGAAGATTGATTTACCTATTATCGATAAATAATTTTTATTATTTGTTTAAATGAATTACTCTCAATCGTGGACTTTTTTTTCTTGAAAACAATAAAATGCACTTATTAATAAAATTTCAATACCTGTAAATCAGGATCCGGTATTAACATTTTTCAATTTCACAATTGGATTCCAGGGATATTACATATTATTACATATGTTGATTTTGAAACAATCATTTTCAGTTGAACTAAAAATTTAGAGAATCAAATTTGTGAAACGTTGAAAATATAAGATTTGACTAATATGTTGTTTAGATAAAAAAAACACATTTTATTTTAGAATTACCCCTAGAAAGCTAGCTGAAATAGAACATTTGAACGATTTTAATCATTTGCTAATATCTGTTACATTCAATACAATTAACGACTAAAAGCAGCAAAAAGATATAGCTATAGGGTTGATACGGTCATTTTGGGCAAGGATCTGTGGGTTATTTCAAAATTTGTATATATATATATATATATATATATATATATGGGTTTCAATGAGTCTCTTTCGTTATATCTTCGATGCTGTTACCAACGCAACCCACAAAAAAGTGCTACCAATTGATGTCCGTCACTAAGTAACCTCGGGTATTGTGCCAAATGGGTGAATTCCACCCATAAATATTTATATACCAACTTTCCCAATCTTTATATTCAATTTCTTCAAAGGCAGGTAGGTAGATGTGAGCTATCCAACACAGCGTTCTGATTGATGGACAACGATTACTCCTGGTGTAGACGGTTAGTCAGGGGTCATTCGAGTGTTTCGTGTGTGTGAGACTCATGGTCTTTGTTCAAAGAGGTTATGTCAGGCTATTAACACAAAAACATACATATTTTTCAAAACAAAAACTCCCTTAGGAAAAAAAAATAGGACTCTATTGGGTTATTAGCACCATAAAAACAAAAAATTAATTTATGTTAATAAAAAAAATTGTTGAATTATTAATATGACTACCATTAACATACACAAGAACCGCAAGCAGATATTAAAAATAATAACAAAAATCAATAAAACAAAATTTATAAAATCAAATGAAAGCCTACAGTAGCAGACAGAAACATATTTGTTGGGGTTAGGTGATTTTCGAAAATTATAAAAATAAATAAAAAATTTGGGAAAATAAAATAATTAATTAAAAATAATCAAATAATTAAAATCAATATTTTCCGGGGAAAATGGGTATGTGCCGATGCCAATTGACAAGACGAATACGAAAATAATAATATAAAATTAATTTGGGACCCATAGAAAGTTATTAAAAAATACAAATTAATTAATTAAAATGATGAAAACAAATAAATTAAATTAGGAAGAAATTCTCCGAATTGGATAAATATAATTACAAAGGGAACTGATTATTCCCTAATGTGATTTATTTCGTAGTCTTCTCGCGGGGAACGGCTGAAGCGGCCAAAAGATGAAAGTAAATTGTTTAACTAGTTCCCGGGAGTCCAATGTAAATTGCCATAAATCAGATTAATTGTTTGAGGAGAGGTTTCATATATAAGGGAGCCTCAAATACACAACCGGGACACAAATAATTTTGAAAAATTGTGACTAACAGAAAAGTTAAGAAGATTCGTGAGATTGAAAAAGAACTAATTAGACTAGTCAAGGATATTTTAGTAGTTAATTGAAAAGGTGGCTTCCCGTGGGGATTCCTGCCATTATTGTAAAAGTAACATTCGAATCATTGTGAAATTGTTGGTATCGAATAAAAGTTTTCCTGTGTTGAGTTATTCCAGTATCATTTAAAGAGCACGTGAAATCAGAGCAAACAGTTCTACAGAACCAAATAAAGTTATAACTGAACATATTCAATTCATAAAATCACCAAAACCTTGCAAAAGAAAGTTTAGAAAAAGCATAAGCGGAAGCCGCGACTAAAAACCTAACTATAATTTATAGTCAAAAAGAAAAATAAGAATAAAATAAAATTCTGAAAAATATAAATAATATACCAAAAAATAAGAAAATATATTAAATATTAAATAAAAACAATAAAAACCCCTCGAAATCTCCATAAAAAGGCCAGTTGTAAGTAGTTTGTATTTTAGAAAATATAAAGGTTTCTGGGTGTTGAGATTTTTGCGACTATATGGTTGTTACCCAGACAACCCCATACAAATATTTTTCTCTTACCACTCGGCACCCGTTGCTAAGCAACATTGGAATTGTGTTCGAGTGAGTGGATCGTCCGCAAAAAGTGAGCGCTATTGCTAATGCTATTGTTGGACTCAGAGCCAAAATTAAAACAAAAATTACAAAACCAATTTAAACAAAAAGGTGAAAATTGTATAAGTTAAAACAAAATAATTAATGTCGTTTGGAAATTGTCAATATGGCTGCTGTAACATAAGCACTCACCGCAAGAAGAGACCAAAATAAAATAAAACATATTAATTAAAACAAATTAAAAATATAACAAAAATTAAATAAAACAAATAATTAATTAAAATTCGGAAAAATGCCTACAGATGCAAAAAGAAACATACGAGAAAAGAAACAAACTGCCAAAACCTTGCAAAATAAGGTTTAGAAAAAACACAGGCAGAAGAGGCGACCAGAAAACAAAATATTGGGGTTAAAAAATAATATTGTAAGAAAATAATAATAAAAATAAAATCCAACAATAAAATATTAATATATCAAAAAATAAAAAAAAATATAAAAAATTACAAAAATATTTTGAAATTAATAAAATAATTAAAAACCCTAAAAATGGCGAAAAATCGCCCATTGGTCGCACACAGGCACAAAAATACTATATATACGGCAGTCATTTTCATAATTTTCAGACATTTTTTCAGTCAGGTGACTACTAGAAAAATTTTTAGACTTTCTTAGACGAACCGTGAGTCATTTTTAGACAAAGTGTTTATGCCAATTTATGACAATTTTTCCAATTTGGTTGCATGACTGTGGATTGTAAGTATTGTTTTCTTGTATAAATATATATTTTGAAGTTAAAGTCTTGATATTCTGATTTTATTCTGGGTGGTTGTGGAATCTTTTGGTGCCACTGACAAGTCCCCCTAAAATCTTATTTATACATATGTATCGAAATAGCTGTCAATGGGACGGATCGCGTGCCGGCTGGTGGATTAAGTTCCCTAGTTGGACTCGTGGGTTGTGTTCCATTGAAACCTCGGTCGTACGCATTAGGGTCTGGCAATTGCACAGGACCTCCACGCAGTGCATCGTTGAACGACTCGTAGCGGCTACTGAAAAGTGGCCGGGGCGAGCAGAAATAAACTCACGGGAAGTGCGACTTTAGTTAAGGGAGAATAAAGTTTTGTAGGGAAAATTTTAAACTTAATCAGAAAATCAAGTAGGAAAGGATAGGATAGTGTAGGAATGTAAATTTGAAAGTAGTTTTCCAAAAGTTGAATGATATAATCTGGCAGAAAAGAGTAGCGTTTATTAAAGTGACCACAGAGGGTTGTAACTACTTAAAATAATGGGAAATGTACCGGGAATTAAGGAATTGTTAATCAAATTTTAAAATAGGGAAAGAAAAAGGTAAATTAGGAAAAATGTAGTCGATTCCGTGATTAAACAAATGAAATAGGAAATTTATCAAAAAATAAGGGAGGAACGCTGCCCAAATTTTTGAAGGATACCTTTATAAATAATGGGTAAAGATGATAAATAAGTATGGAAATTGTAAGAATAGACGAGTAAGGACCAGGATATAGAAAGAGAAAGACGTAAGACCTTCCATCGGCAGTCCAGAACCCGAAAGAGAAAATATCATGAGGAGTAGTTCTAGAAATGGAGCTCACCTGCTTATGAATTTTCAACCCTTATGTACATTACCAACATGGCAATCACCATGGGTACATTGGAGGGATAGAATAATGATCTTGCTGGCGTTTAAGGGGTAGATACACAAAAACCCAAGAAAAAATAAATAAAAACCAACCCCATTCGCCAACACTATAATTGACCGAACGATCCATGGGTCCAACGAGCTGCCGATAGAAAGCCTGTGCTCGATTTCGATTGTTAGGTCCCATTCTTATCTTATCTCATCCGAATGTTAATCTATACCGCTGTATCATTTACCCTTTTATCCCTTTCCATAGTCCTTGTCGTTGTTCGTATTATTGATTTTACCATGGCCTGTACACCCTTCGTTATGTTAAATATCCTCACAGTAGCTCTCTTACCCTTATCCCTATTATAACTACTATGTTCCCTATTATTGTTACTAGTATTATCATCGTTACTATTATATGTATTGTTCTTATTAATTGTTACTACTACCACTACTACTACTACTTCTACTACTAATACTACTACTAGTACAACTATTATTATTATTATTATTATTATTATTATTATTATTATTATTATTATTATTATTATTATTATTATTATTATTATTATTATTATTATTATTATTATTATTATTATTATTATTATTATTATTATTATTATTATTATTATTATTATTATTATTTTAATATTATTATTATTATTATTATTATTATTATTATTATTATTATTATTATTATTATTATCACCCTTATTTCTCAGTTTTATCAGAATATTTTATACAAAGAATTGAGCTGCACTCCACTTTTACTTTACTATTTTCGATAAGGTATTTTAATTATTTCAGAAAATTTGCGCAGCGTTCCGCCCATATTTTCCTTCTCAACTCAAAATAATTTATTCAGTTCTTAAATGTTATTTAAGTTGCTTATTTTTATGATTTTGGTCTTTCGGATTATTCTTTTTCAGATGGCTATTCATTTTAACTGTTTCAACGATTTCGCAATTTTCTCCGCTACCCTTTCCCTTTCTTTGTCCTTATGATCTACTTGTGTTCACATTGTATTTAATGAGTGCCCACTGGAATACTCGGTGTTATTGATTTTGAGCCGAATGCTTTTTGAAAGTTTATGTCGATTTAATCGAAATTGGATGCAAGATATTTAATTGCTTGCGGAATGTTTTGGCTGTGGGCGGGAAAATAAATAAATAAATATTACCATCTAAATTGGATAAAAGCTTCGATGCATAAACGTATATTCTTCATTAAAATTCTTCATTTCATATTTTCATCACAAAGTTTCATAAATACAAGCAATTCTAATTGAAAATAATACTGAAAAGTAAGACCACAAATTGACATCTGCATACTAAAATCAGTCTGACCATCTGCACACTAACACTAGAATTCAATCTGTCTCTCTGCATACAGTTTTGTCATTTTCACACAATCTGTCTCTTTGCACACAATCTGTCAATCAAATTTGTGAAAACACATCAGTATATATACCTACAATTTGACCTTAAACTTGCGTGTTATTTTTATTGCGATAAAATAAAATTTGACCTTGAAATTATTTGTGTTATCTAAATTAAATTTTTATTATTTTCTTAATTTAAATTGGCAATTTATTTCTTAAATTTTTAATTGGATTTATTCAATCAAAAATATTTTATTTTAACTCATTTAATTCATTAATTTTCTACTTTTATATACTTGTCGTTTTTCGGTCAAATTTTCATGTTATTATGTTATTTTTTATGTAAATTTCGAGCGTTTCTTGCTGCATTTTGTATTTATTTTATTTTACTTTTATGTTTTTTGATTTTATATTTATTTGTATTCTCTAAAATTTTAGAGTGTTTAGTTGATGTTGTATGTTGTATTTTAAGTTATCTTGGTGCTGGGTTTCCCTTTTTTATAACCATTATGGGTTTATGATGATTATTTACAACTGCTTGACTATTTACAACAAATTTCGAGCTATTTTTATAGGACTTGTTATCGTTCCTCTTGATTTTAGGTAGTGGTTTGACGTTCTGTTCCTCTACCTTCTTTATCTTTGTTGTTTTTATTATCATATCTGGTTTCTCATTTCTGTAGTTGGTATTAACTTTATTTTGACATCGCTTATCTTCTTTCTTTGCCTTTATTACAGCTTGTAAGGTTCCGTCTTTGGTAGATTTGTTTTTCAGTCTCGTCCTCTTTTGTCTCTTCGTTTCTTGGCATTTTTCTTTTTAATCTCTCTTTGCTAATCAGCTTGGTGTTCCTTGTTATTTACTTTCTGGTTTTTGAATTATTTTTTTTATTTGCATCCGTGTTAAAAGTCAGTCTTGTATGGAATAACTATTCCGTGATATCCATTTTTGTCTCGTTTGAATGCATCTAGTTTCACTCGCAGTTGGTTGCTTTTCTTGCTCTATTCCTCGAATTGAGTTTTAAGTCTCTTCCACCCCTTTTCGTAGTCATTTAGTTTTATATATAGAGCTTTCCTGTGGCTCACCTCTGCTAGTTCAATTTCTTTGCTTTTTTCGTTTTTCCGTTTAACTCAATGACCACAAATTTTGTTTCTCAGTTATCTACATTTTGTTGTTATTCGTCAGTTTTGCATTAATTGATTCAGTTTTTTGTCAAATTATTCTCCATTGTCGTTTTCGTTGACTGACTTGATATTTCATCTATTTCTTCATTGCTTCCGTTTTGTGTTGGTAATTTTTTACTAATTTGCTGCTTTATCTTGCTTCGATCGTGGATTTGTTATCGTTTTTCCTCATTTTCGTCTCTCACCTGATTGCACTGGATTTTTCGAGTTTTAATTTGCTCTCCAAGCCTACTCTTGTCTCCGATTTCCTTGTTGGCTTCGGTACCTCTTAGTTGGTTTATTTCAATTTCTGCTCCTGATCTGATTTTTGGTCCAAACTCGTCTATCTCTGCTTGTACATTTAGTTTTCGGATGTTGGGCATCGTCGCTACAACTAAGCTTAATGCTTGATATAATACTTGATTAGCTTCCAATTGATTCGTTTCTCAATTTTAACGTAATATCGCATCACTTGTCTTTCTCATTTCGATCTATTCTTTGTAACATCGTCTGATGTTTATTTTGTTTTTGCTCCTCGACTATAATATTTATATACTACTTTTATATATTATCGGATATTATTATACTCGTTCCATATAATGTTTATACACCACTTTTATACATTACTATATAAGCATATCTGTTATATAAACTATATACACACTCCTGACTATTTATTATTTCATCGTCTCCAAAGGATCTACGTGCAAAGTGCGTATTCCCGCATCTCTCCTAAGTTACTTGGTATATATCAATCTCGCTTGGCCACTTGAGTGGTGCCATTAGTGACGGTGGTTGTTGCATCCATATCATACTGGGTATTGGTTTATATCTTAACTTGCTTCGTTCTCTCTTGTTACTTGATACTTGTTCAGTTCGTTATACTATACGTTCTAGTTGCTCTCACTTGCTGAAGTATTATCCACATAACTATCACGCTTGTGACAATGCTTGATATCGCTACCAATTTAACTGTGTTTGAAGTTGCGTTTTCTAATTTCGTTGTCTTCATTCTTGAGGTTTCGTGGTTTTGAACTCTCTTAAATACTGCTAATAAGTGATTTGTTTTCTTTTCTGATAAGTGACTATCATCTTTGCTTATTACTTTCCTACTATCGTTTTTGTTCCTTGTTGTGTTTTCTTTCGTAGTCTCACCTTTGTTGTTTCTCACTCCCTTTTTGATAAGAGTTTTGGGATAATCCTTGCCATATCTGATATATTGATTCTGCATTATTTCTTGTTAGTAAGCGTGGTGTCATGTTCTGTTCTTCCTTTATTTTTCAGCCGTTAACTTTTCTTCTTAAATTCCTTACTATCCTACATATTTTTGTGATTAGCTTTCCACGTAGTTTTCGTATAACAATGCCATTATATTTCCGTGCATCAGCCACTACTTTGATTGACACTTCTTTTCTGACATCATTTACTCTTTGTGGTTTGTTTGTCGTTGTTGATTTTCTTAGTTTTGTATTAGATTGCATTGACTTAGCTGACATTTTTGTTGTTCTTCTAGTTGTTTTCTTCGTTTCATTGTGATTTAGGTTTCCTTCGTAAATTTTCTAGTCTTTGCTATATTTTTCTCTTTCTTTTTTGGTTTTTTCACTGTTATTGCGCACTTTTCTTCGATTATTCTTGGTGTTGTTGTCTTTTTCTTTGAACCATTTTTCCAAGTCCTTATTGTTCTGCATTTTGATTATCTTCTCCTTGTACACAAATCATGTACGTTTCTGAACGAATTTAGTTGATTTTGGTTTAGTTTCCTCTTTTTGCAGTGTGTTGCTAGTTTCTTTTTCATAGTTATGCAGGTAATGTTGATTTGTTGTTTACCAGTATTTACAACTATTATTTCGTTGTTCCGGATCACTTTTTAATTCTTAATTTTTCCAAAAGGTATCCATCCGTAAAACTGACTAGTGTCATTAGTATCAATAATCTTTGTAATCCTTGTAGTGAGGTTGGTCGATTTTGAATTTTCTGTGAGTCTATCATCTGTTACCAACAGACTTTGCCTGTGCTTTCTTCACCTCTTGGCATTTTCTGATCGTCTTCGTTATTTGGCTTTGGTTGTTGTCTTATTTTTTGTATGGTACTGAATCTCGCTTTTTATTACTATCTCGGTTTTCTCCCTCTTCGTTATCATCTTTTTTTCCCTGTCTTTGTCCTCATCGTTCTTTTTGTCCTGGTCTTTATATCATCAGGCCTTCTCAATACTGTTGTCCTCGACATTTATTTGTTTGATTATCTCCTCATACATCTTTATTATCATTTTTCTTCCATATCTAATGTCGATAATCTCTTGCTTTATACCGCTAGATTGTCAATGTATCCAGTGCCATACTCTTACTAAGGTTTCAAATTCTTCCTTTCTGAACCCTATTATCTCAGGCTCTCTTTTATTGTCTGTAAACTTTATTTATCCTCTCTTTAACAAACCTTTTATTGTCTTTGATAATGCATATTCGGAATTTATTGCTCTTTTAGTAATATATTTTCATTGCTTTCAAATTTGTTTACGTCTATGATTTCGTTGCCGGATTTTCTTTTTCTACAATTGATCAGTTTTGCTGCTGCTTCATCGTTTCATCTCTCGATTGCTCCAAGGATTGGATTTAAATTATTGCCTATAATTTCGATGTCTTCTTGAATTGTATTTATCATAACGAACTCTATTGCACTAGCTTCTTGCGACATCATAATATAATTTAACATCGTTTTTACTTTATTGTCTTTCTCATTTAGAGTTAATCCTGTTTTTAATAACTCCCGGAGAATTTTCGTTGACGCATCTCTTGACACTGCAATCATCATGGGTGTTTGTCCTTTCTCATTTCTGATATTTGTATGTTGTCCACATTGGTTCATTGCCTCAATAATTTCCATCGTTCGTTCTTCGTATTTGCTTTCTATGGCATGGTATAGTGGTGTATTACCCGCTATGTCAATTATTGTGAAAAATATTGGAATTCTTTTCTTTCAGATGCTGATTTCTGCTGTTGATTTTGAGCCTTTTGCGTAGTTCCTGATCATCTTTGTTACTCCTTCTAATACCTCGGTGGTATTCTTATTTCTGATTCATTTCGGTATTATTTCTTTAGTTATTTTGATGATTGTTTATATCCTTTTCCGGTAATTCATTCTACCATCATGGATTTCGTTATATTCTCGTTTCTGTTTCGCCTGATTGCTATAATAATTTGATTTTGTCTCTTGGCTGTTTGTTACTATGGTAACAAAGTTTCGTTCTGTCTAACAGTTTTATCTGTATTATATTTGTCATATCATTTCCTGATTCGTAGCTTGATTTGACAATTGTGTTATTCACTGGCTTTATTCTGGTGTTGGTATTGATCTCATCTGGTTTTCTATTGCTTCCTCTCATTAGTCCCACTGTTCCGGATGGGTTCTGAGTCTTTTTATTTGGGCAATTCCGAGCCAAATGCCCCTATTTTAGACAGTTAAAACATATTCCGCGTCTTTCGTAGCAAAGGTTATTTACTTGGCCTCTTTTCCCACATTGTTGGCATATTTGATGTCGATAGTAGTCGTTCTCTGTGTCCCCCCATTTTTGACATGTGTTACAATATTCTATGATTTTAACGTCGTTAGCTTTCATATCGATAGCCCAGATAGTTTCTTCAATCGCTGTGATTTTCCTAGTTGTTTTTTTGCGCATATTCATGATGGATTGTAATTTTCCTTTCCACATGGGTTATCTTTCTGAGTTCGTCAATTAAATCTTCTTTTGTCTCGATTGTCAATTCACTGACTGTTTTTTATCTGTCTTACATATTCAGATTTTTCGTTTGTTGCTTCTGGATTCTCTTTTCGATTAGTTTTCCCTCTGAAATTTTATTAACCATTAAAATATCTATTAAGTAGGTAGTTAGTAGCTTTCTGCACCCACACACCATTCGCGACGAATAAAATTACATGATGACGTAATTTAATCTCGAATTATTTTGATTACATAGTATTTAATGTATTTTAATTTTTAGTAAATTTTTCAATTTAAATAATCATTAAATTAATTTTAAATATAATTTGAATTTTATTTAAGATTAATAAGAAATTTTATAGTATAATTTTGTAGTATAATTTTTGTAGCATAATTTTAAAAGTAAAATTTTTTAAAGTAATTTAGAGTAAACAAAATAAATTAATATGAAATTTTCAAAATAATAATAATAATAAAATTATTTCAACAACATATACACAACCTAGTAAATACTTAATAAAAAATCGATACTCAACAAATAAACACATAAATAAACTCGTAAAAAGATCAAATTAAAATTTTATTTAATTTAAATTGTCACAAATCAGCTTATAATAAGTCCCTGCAGCATCTGCATCTAAATAAGCAAGTGAACATTGAGGGATCTGCACAAACAATGCAGTCATATAGACATTTCAAACTAGATCCTTGAACCGATTCGTAATGCATCCGTACAATTTCTTTAATGTTGATATCAGTCATTTGATAAATTAGTGTTTCTAAAAATTCAGGAGCACAATACGAAAGTTTCTTCTTCATATTCGGAAAGGGCTCTTCCATCTTCATCAGAATTGTTTCGATCGTGTAATAATGTTTCTGGTTTTCGAAAGCAAAAACAATCAAGAAAATATTTAAGAAAAATTAATAAATTCTTTTTATTTAAATAAAATATAATTGTTATTTAATATTTATTACAACTTGTTAATTCAAAAATCTATTATCCACTGAATAATAAAATGATACACATAAAAATCAACAAAAAACAAAAAATAAAGACAAAAACAAGATCATTTTTTAACTACACAATTTATTTATAAAAATCCTCTTCATCGTCGTCGGAGAACTGAACATGGTCTATGTCTATGAGTTCTTCCTCAATAATAGTTTGCAGAATTTCATCAGCTGCAATTTTTCGGTCAATTTCTTTATCAGCGACAATTTCTCCGACAATTTCTTCACAAGTAATAAAATCTCCAGATACTTTTATATGCCCGTACGCAAAACTTTTATTTTTACCAACCCAAACCTTTTTATCATTCCTATTTGTAAGTGCTACAGCGATTTTTAAAACTGTAAAGTTGATGATTTATTGTTCCTATTCTAAATTATGGCACAGAAAAGGTGGAGTTTTTCTCATAACACTTCTTATACGATTTATGGGTTAGCTCAGTATCCTTTAATGTTACTCCCTTAGCTTTTAGACAAGATGATTTACCTAAAAAGCTGTAACCTTTAGGTCTAAGGAATACCCACTCATCATATCCTTCTCCCTTACTTTTGTCCCTAAATTTGCCAAAAGACCGAATCAAGATTTTTAGAATAAAGTAGATGAGTAGATGGATAATTAGATGTATCCAAAAGATTGTCAATCACTATTCCAGACAAAAGAATATTCAGTTTACAATTTTTAATCTCCAAGAAGAAAGAGTCCGTATCTCCAGCAACTATATTAATCTCACAATTAAATTGTCGTCGATATTTTTCCAAGTTCTTATACTGAAGCTCATACATTCTAAGTTTCGACAAGTCAAGCACCGATTGTCCTATATAATTTGGTCGGTCTAAACATATCAAATCTGGATTTAACAATGCAGCTATGAGATCATCGTCAATTTTTATAGATTTTTTAAAGGTAGGTTTCGAAGTGTAAGTCACAAAGACGCGGATTCATTCTCTTTTTTAGGTTTTCGACGGTTTTCCCATGTAAACTGTTATTTAAGAGCTTATAATAATTTTTATCTAATCTATTTGTACTTTTAGCTCAAAGTTCCGTGTTTATGTCGATATACTTTTTAAAAATAGTCGACTGTTTGAATCTTACTGCACGATTAACATGTGTGACCTTAACATCAAAAGACAAGTATAATTTTAATAGTCACCAATAGTAGTAGGATGTGAGCCCGTCAGACACAAACCCCCTTACTTATGTAATATTACATAACATCTGACCTCTGTCCACTATGTTGCTACCTAGTAATTGACTTTTGTCTACTGTTACCAGGTGACTGCACGATTATGTCACGTGCCCACTGGTCAGTCACTACCGGAGACACAGATTTTAAATAATTTTAAATGAGCCAAAATTTTGGACATTAAAACTATTAAGAAATTAAGAAATTATATTTTAGAATTAATTAATTTTAGTATTCAATTTGAAAATACTACGTTTTTGGTTATTTTGAGAGTTAGTTATCAACTTTTGATATTCGATTAAATATTTTTTATCGCATACATCGTTAAATTGGCTCTATTTATTTGTCTTTTATCAATATGCAAACTGTGTTTAATTAGACTAAACCTTGTAATAAGGTATTGAATAATAGCTAGTATAATTATTTATCATATATCTCCACTTAGTATAATATAGAGCCTGTTAAATATTTTAGTTTAAATTTAGGATTCTCGATACAGTTTTAATGAATTTTATATCTAATCGAATGTTAATTGATATTAATAAAGAATTTATTGTGAATTTAATGTAAACTTTTAAGAGAAATGTATCAATTTTAGAGAGAGTATTCCAACGTATGAATATTTCAGAGTTTTAGATATGATGGAAAGGTTAGATTTATCACTATGGATTGTGATTTTGATCAATTCTAGCATGCCTTAGAAGTTGGAATATCGAGTTTAGATGTAGTAAATTAATAAGGGAAATATTGAGTGAGAAATTTAATGGATCAATTATGATGTAATATTAATTTGGATATCAGTATGAGTAATTTCATATTATACAGTGTTAAAAGAAATTAATAAAAGGTAAATATTGAGTAGAAATAATCATTTAATGTTAGATTTTACATGAAAATTATCAGTAATATATCAATTTTAAAGGATAAATTATAGCTAAATATTGAGTTTGTGCAGATAAATATAGGGTCTTTAATGAAAATGATCAGTAATATATCAATTTTAAAGGGGATATTATGGTTAAATATCAAGTATGTACAGGTTAAATATCAAGTATGAAATTATCAGTAATTTACCAAATAAAGGTGATAAGTTTAATAATTGGTTACGATTGAGGAGTCTTAATCAAATATTTGTTGGGATATCAGCGCTCATCAATCAGGGTATTACTATTGCGTGTTACAGAAATTCATTAAAGATTCTTACTGCATTTTAATAAATCTAGCTATTGCAGGATTTATGTAAACAAATTTCAATGTGGTTTTTCATTAAATTACAGTCACTATAACTTTAGGGAATAAATCCAATGTAAAGTATGCGTAGAGAAATCGATAATTTAGCTTTATATGTGGAATTATTGTCAGTAAATTGTAGCTTATTAATGCAATCTTTACTGGTAACATGATAGTAATTATAGTTTTTAGGTGAATCGAAGATGAATTCAAGGATTTAGTAGATCTATCCTTTTTTGTCAATGATTGGTGGTATTTTGATGTTTATTGCTACAATGATAGAAATTCATTAAAATTTTATCGAAGATTTTAAGATGGTTGGATATCCATTTGGATATTAAAGTATATTAATTTTTATCAAAATGCTAACAAATATTGTTTTTCTTATTCTGTTAAATTCATTTTGTATTGAAGAAAAGTATGTGTAGTTCAATAAATTGTTAAACTTTTAATTGGGATAATTAGTATATTTTTATAGAGGCAAATTCAAATTGTACGGTAACCATAAATTACGAAATTTGATAGTCAATTTAACCAATATTTGTTGTACATGAAAATTTTCTAGTCGATCTATTTGATTTTGCTTGAATCTTTATAATTACAACTTCTATATGTAAAGATTTGTAAACATTGTTGAAGTACTCTTTATAAGGAAACTTTAGAGTAATGAATTATGGTAATTGTAGCGTTTTACAATGCATATAATTAGATTCGGATAAGTTTTAAATAAAATAAGTCGTTGATTAGCAAAAAGTTCAATATTATAATAATTTTAAATGACTTTTGTTGATATATTTAAAAAGATTAATGAAATTATTTTCGATTGAATAGTATGATTTCCTATCGACTTATCAATGTGGTACCAATAATATTTAGAAAATAATTTGAAGTGATAAAGAACTATTTTAGAACATTAAAGTTTGAATTAATTTGAGTCGTTGTCATTGGTAATAAATAGAATTAACCAATTAAAATCAAGTATTCTATAATTTCATTTTAAAATTATTATTTTCACGAAAAACTGTAATTATTTTAATTGGTAAATTTGTTAAGATCAAAAAAGTGGGGGACTACGATCTTAACACAGTTCGTTTATCTGACTCCAATCTAATAATAATATAAAATTATATTTAAAATATAAACTAATCAAAATATAAAATTAAAATAGCTTTTCTCGTTAGCTCCTCAAAATTATCGCCTATATGCAAACTCAATGCATTTCTCATTGCCGATGATAGACCTGCCCAAAACTGGTCTTTAACTAATGCAAGGGTAGCCTCATTCCAACGGGCTATTTCTCCAAATGCTCGTTCAGCTAACATCATGATTTGATACGCAAATTCCCCAACATGCTCACCCGAATTCTGTCGTCTATTATAAAATTGCTGTCGTAATATTCTCGTGGCATCCCCCGGTAAAATTCTATTAGTCAATGCTACTCTGAGCTCATTCCACGCTACTGGGTGGTTTGCTAAAATGACATCATTATATTTTTCACGCGCCATACCTTTTAGGTATAAGGGCAATCTTCAAATCATAACCGGTTCAGGGAGGCCTAATGCTCTCGCCATTTGAAAATATTCGGACATAAACTCAGGAAATTCACCTGGATTTCCATTATATGGTTTTACAGGTATAGTTGGGTATCTCATAAAATCCGCCGCTGGTGGTTGCTCTGGTAAATTATTAACATTCGGAAAATTATTACCATTGGGTATGTTATTATTAATATTCGGTAAATTATTATTTAATAGATTCTGTGCATCTGCCATTATTTGTCTATTTCTAATACCCTCTCTGAAATTTTGCAATCTACGATTTCGTAGCGCAATGATTTAAAAAAAATTCAATATCTGTCTTAATTATTCAAAACCGCCTTTATCCCCCGATTTTATATCACGTCGGGCTCAACAAAATGTTAAGATCAAAAAAGTGGGGGACTACGATCTTAACACAGTTCGTTTATCTGACTCCAATCTAATAATAATATAAAATTATATTTAAAATATAAACTAATCAAAATATAAAAAGGTCGGTTGTGGTCCTATGCAAATAAATAAGGCAAAGACAAATTATTTACCTATACAATTTATTTGGCGTTAACAATAAATTTACAGCGTATATGTGTATAGTTTAATAGAATATACAGATAACTGGATCAAAGGATCCCTGCCAAATGGCCCACAAGAAGTCGATGGTCACTATGTAGACACAACGACTTATCCTAATAGACAGAGGGCAAGTAAGAAAATAATTTTTGGGGCACCCCAAGTATCCGAAAACGGTCTCTGTTTTAGATACTTTAGATTTTAGAAAAATTAATTAGTTTAATTAATAAGCCGGATTTCTGAACCCGCTTTTTTTTCTTTATTAATTTATTACAAAAAATTACCCAAAATCAGGATAAGATGTATCCCTTTTGAAATGGTTTGAAAGTTCTTCGGGATATGCGATTTTCCTTTTTCTCTAATAATAAATTTCCTTTTCAATTCAAAGAAATGATTTTCTTTCTGTTTCCTTTTCTTTTTCCAAATATCCTCTGCCCCTTAGAAAATCTTTGGCTCTCTTTATATAATGTTGGTTCCGTCTGAAATCCTTGACAATCCGCTCCGGCTGTTGTAATTAATCCGTTTCTTAATTCTACTAGCTGTCTATTTTGTTTTCCTCTCAACAATCAATACTGCCTGATTTGAAATTAATTCGATAATCCGTTATTTTCACTTTGGTTTGGTTTTCCACCGGCTGTTTATAGAATTCCTAATGAATTGCTTGACGTAAAATGAATATTTATTTTCCCTGATCGTTCCCTTAAGCTGCTCGTAATCGATTCTTTCCTTTTTTTTTCTTGAGTGCTATAATTTGTGCCCTTTAACTCTTGGGAAATCCTCGAAATATTATTATTATGAATTTTCTATCAACTCAAATTAATCTGGTCCTTTTCCCTTTTTGATTTGAATATCGTTTGAATTACTTCTATCCTCACTAGAAATTGATTTTTCTAATCACCGGCTCTGTTCAATTATTTTGTTATCGGCCTTCTATTAAAAATGTTTTTTCTATTTATATTGTTTTCAAAAAATAATAAAATTACCTTATTTATAATTTTAGAATTAATTAATTACTAAATTTAGATCCACGTCACCAGAAATCCAAATTTAGTAATTTCTGATGACGTATTTCCAATTTTAGCAATTTTCTGTGACGTATTTTATTTTTTTTTCGCCGTGACGTCACTAAACGTCATCAAGTAAATTTACACGTCACCGTTTAGTGACGTCAGTCTTTTTTAATATTTTTAGGCTAAGAGCCCTTACATAACAAATTTATTAGTATTTTCAACAACCGGTTTTAGTTAAATAATAAGTTTATTGAAAAATTCAATATGGTTTTGTACGTTTCAAATTATTTTCAAGAAAAATTACAATAAATATATCGATAAATCTATTCAGCTTTTCATCTATTTTTAGTTTAATAATAGTTTTATTGAAAAATAGTTTGTACGGTTTCAAATTATTTTCAAGAAAACTGTAATAATTTTAATATATTGATAAATTTGTTAGTATTTTGAACATGAGTTTAGAGATTAAATTTATCGAAAAATAGTGTCATTATCAATAGCAATAATAACAGCCAATCAAAATCAAGTATTTGGTTTCTACTTTTTCAAAATTAATTTCAAGAAAAGTTATTGAAATATGATTTTTATGTTGTTTCAAGAATAACTTTTGATTGAAAAATAAGTTCAGTTAATAATATTCCAATTAATATTTCTAATTAGCAATTGCATTTAATCAATCAATAATTTTACGAGTTTATTTACCTCGACGATTAACAAATTTATATACTTTTTAATCTAATTATTAATAGAGATTTTCAATTTAATATTTTTAAATTAAAATATTTATTCATATTTTAAAACCATTTTTAACAGGTACTTAAAAATTGTCAACGAATTTTAAATATATGTATGTTTTTTACCAATTAAGCAACTACTCTTTATTAAAAGCATGTGTTATAATATACTTGGTATTTAGTAATTATTGGTATACATAAGGTTATAACTTTTAATCACATAAAGTTAAAATTATTACCTCTTTCATCATTTAGCGTTAAAATTGTGTCTTCTTTCATTATCATTTTTACGTAAATCTTTTATCAATTTGAACTGACTTAGTTAAATTTGTTAAATTTAATCAATGTTTGGTTACATAAAGCTTTAATGTCCGAAATTATCGGTTAATTAGCAAGTTGTTAATGAATGTAAATCTAATTTTACAAGTTTTGGTATCAACACTATGTTTTAAATTTTAATTAACTATGTTTTAAATCCCTAGATATAGCTCTGAATACTTAGAACAAATTGTTATGGAGATAAATACTATAAAAAAATATATGGTAGTAATGGTTGATCGTTTTCGTAAATTAATTTCTATGACTGCAATCACAAAGCAAGATGAAAGAACAATTTTCAAGACGATACTTAACAATTGAATATATCTCAGGAAAACCAAAGAGCATATTGACAGATAGAGGATGGAATTTCGAAGGAAAACTTTAAAAAGAGAGATTACAGAAACTCGGTATCAATCAAACCGATTACCTGAAAGAGCCATAAGAACGATAATAAATCTTATTTCAGCGACATTAGCAGGCCGGTGTGAAGAGAAGAACTGGTATAACTTTTGCTTAGAATAGCAGTAAACTGAGCGATACGGACCTTTATTCGTTTGAGACACTGTAAGACACTTTTAGATTACTTGTTAGTATATTTTAAGTTGAATGTTTTTCGATTGGCTGATGTTTTTGAAGCATTCAGATACAAAATATTTGTTGAAGATGGATTGTAAGCTCATTCTTTCGTTTCTATACCAGGATTGAGTTGGGCTTCAGCTCTTGAACAATTATCTGAACCAGTAGAGCTTATTCAAGATCCGTAACTCGACCGATTATTTGAAGCAGAAATTGCTGGTTGATTAACATTTATCAACAAACATCATGTTGAGGCGGATGAAACAACTCAAATGACATATCAAGATGTAAACAATTTATATGGATGAATTTTATCTCAGAAACTTCCTGTCTGAGAGTTCAGATGGCTAAAAGATCAGACTGGAGTGGATAATATTATCAAAAGATTTGTGAGCGGAGATGAGTTTGATGGAGATCATGTTTATGTTCTAGAGGTAGGCATTGTGATTCCTGGCTATATACAAGATAAATTGGATGATTTGCCCTGAACTTAGTTATCCACCTGGGAGTAAAGTTGACAAGTTTTTTTTTAACACATGAACCAAAGACCAATTATGTGATTAATGGTAGGGTTTTGACCGAGTAGTTGAGCTACGGTGTAGTAGTTTCAAAAGTCAATCGTTTTGTAGAGTTTAAGCAGCTAGCCATTTTCAAAAAGTATATCGATTACAATACCCAAATGAGAGCAGCCAGTACAGATCCTTTTCAGCGAGATTTTTATAAGTTAAAGAATAATAGTTTATGCGGAAAAACTGTAGAAAATTTAAAAAAGCGTATAAACTTAAGATTATGTACCAACAGTAAAAGACTGATAACTTACAGCAATAATCCTATGTTCCAGCGAAGTATCAAGATTGCTGATGATCTAATTGCAGATTTACTTTGCAAAGAAATGGTATGCTTGGATAGACCAAAGTATATTGGACAAGCAGTACTTTATTTATCCAAACTTTGCATGTATCAATTTCAATACAAAGAATTACAAAGTTATAGAGAGGAATTCAATTATCAAATCAACATCGTAGCCGGTTACATTGACTCCTTTTTCCTAGAGTGTAAAAATGTAGATTTACGCTCATAACTGTATCCAAAAATGATTGCTGATGAGCTTCTAGATACTTCAAATTAGCCGGTGACCAATCCATTGTTCTCAGATAAAGTTTGTTCTGCAATCGGAAAAGTGAAAGATGAGAATAAAAGAGTTCAAAATAAAAAATGGTTTTTCCTCCGACCCAAGTGTTACTCACTCCAAGGGAATAAAGACACTCTAAAAGTCAAAGGAATATGTCTTAGAAATTCTGATCTCACACATGAAGCTTACAAAAAAGTATAGGCTGATGGTGGAATAGTGTGCATCCTCAAAAGAGAATAGGAAGTATAAACCATCAATTGTATATTTTTAAAACAGAAAAACGAACTCTACATGGTTTGGATATTAAAAGATATTGGTCTAATTGTAATGAGAGTTATGTGACGAGATATATTCGACATATGCATCCCTCAACTGCTCCATCAAGAAATAAATCTCAACTCAAACTGCCAGATCCTATTAACAATTAAAAAAATGTGTTTCTATTGTGTATATTTAAATAAATATTGTAAATTATTGGCTTATTTAATTTATTCGACGAGTATTATTTATTGTTAACAATTACATTATAAAATTTATAAAAGAAATTTAAATAATTAGTTTTAGTGATCATTTTCTAAATACATTTATAGAATAAGTAATATTCTTTTATTTCAAAAGTTAATAAATAAATAATAATAATAATAATAATAATAATAATAATAATAATAATAATAATAATATTAATAAAATAACGTATTTTTAATAAAATATCAATAAAATCTAATAATTAAATAAAATAATTAATTAATAAATAATTAAAAATTATTTAAAGTAAAATAAAGTTAAAATGTCAATAAAATGTAATAAATAAATAAAAAATAATAAATTTAAATATATATATATATATATATATATATAAATAATAAATAATTATATAATTCAAATAATTAAATTAAATAATTAAAATAATTAAAAATAATTAAGATAATAAAATAAAAACCTATATTCAAATAGCTCTTATTTAATGACCCTGGTCTTTATTGGTGCCAAATTGCGCTGGAGTCGTCACTTCTTCTTACTGAAGAGTTATTAGCAGTGGCGGATCCATACCATCTAGTAAGGGAGGAGGGGCGGTTTAGGTAATGACGTCACATATAGTTCGATTTTAAATTCGCACCAGACAAATTTTATTAAATTTCATATCACTTTTAAACAGTCTACTTAATAAGCTTAATTTACTTCCATTTTCAAACAACATGTGGTATTAGATAAAAAACAATAAATAGTTAATGCAAATTATTTTTAAAATTAAAATTTTTTAATAATTGTGTATTAATAATTTAATATTAGTTTATTATAAAAAAATATTACAGATTTTTGCTATAATCAATAATATTATCAAATAAACATTGTTAATATTTTTCGAGACGCTATGAAGACGCTGTGTTATAAATAGTTAAAATAATCAACAAATCAAAGTTTTAAATACTGGTGGGTTTCTGGGTTTTGATATTTTGAAACTATATGGTTGTTACCCAGACAACCCCATACAAATATTCTTTCGCTTACCACTCGGCACCCGTTGCTAAGCAACGTTGGAACTGTGTCCGAGTGGGTAGATCGTCCGCAAAAAGTGAGCGTTATTGCTAATGCTATAATTGACCGAACGATCTCTGGGTTCAACGAGCTGTCGATAGAAGACCTGTGCTCGCTTTTGATTCTTAGGTCCCATTATTCTCCTTTCTCTTTCAAATGTTAAGCTATACTCTCATATCATTTATCTTTATGTCCATTCGCTTGGTCCTTCTTATTATTGTCCATGTTGATGATTATTCTTTGGCCTGTACACCCTTTGTTATGTTAAATACACCCACATTTTATCTTTCACCCTTATCCTTATTATAACTACATTGTTTCCCATTATTATTGCTAGCATTATTATTGTTGCCATCATATGTATTACCTTTATTAATTGTTGCTACTATTTCCTATATTATTATTTTTGTTACTATAACTACCCTTATAGTTATTGTTATTACCACTATGATTATTACTACTATTATTATTATCATAATTATTATCATCATTACTACAAATACCATGATTATTATTATTATTATCATTATGATTATTATTATTATTATTATTATTATTATTATTATTATTATTATTATTATTATTATTATTATTATTATTATTATTATTATTATTATTATTATTATCGAGATTTTAGTAGGGATCCTTCCTCATTCCTCAGCTTTATAAAATAATTTTTTATTGATATACAACATTAGCCGTAACCCATTCTTATTTTACAATTTTAGACAAAGTAGTTTTGTTGGTTCGAAAATTTTGGCAGCGTACCGCCCTTATTTTTCGGTTCATCCCTATTCTACCGTTTCCGACAAAGTATTTTCACTGACTCGGAAAATTTGAGCAGCGTTCCACCCTTATTTTACGCGTTCCATTTTTACGTTACAATTTTTGTTAAGTGTTTGAATTAATTCGGAAAATTTGAGCAGCATTCTGCCCTTATTTTACAGTTTTTTATGATAAGTGTTTTAACTATTCCCAAAAATTTGCGCAGCGTTCTGCCCATATTTTCCGTTTCAATTGACATAATTTATTTAATTTTTATTTAAATATTATTTTTCGTGATTTTGAGTCGTTCGGATCAATCTTTTTCCGATGGCTATTCGTTTTAAGTGTTGCAACGATTTCGCAATTTTCCCCGCTACCCATCCCCTCTTTTTGTCCTTAAGATCTATGTATGTTCATTTCATAGTTAGTGAGTGCCCACTGGACTACTCGGTGTTAGAGATTTTGAGCCGATTGTAGAATCATTTAGGTCGATTTTAAAGAAAACGAGAAACGAGGAAGTAACCAAAAGACCACTTCCTTACTCCTTTCTTCTATACGGAATAATATTGACGTTCCGATCCCTGCGTTCCTCACGCCAGGTCTTCACGGGCACAGATCATCGGCGGTATTCCACGCACTTACACGAATCTGAATACTG
This sequence comes from Schmidtea mediterranea, assembly GCA_022537955.1. Lineage (NCBI taxonomy): Eukaryota > Metazoa > Platyhelminthes > Tricladida > Dugesiidae > Schmidtea > Schmidtea mediterranea. The sequence continues at coordinate 161,367,070 of CM039679.1, read as the reverse complement.
TATATGATTTTACTATCTTGCAATGTATTGGCTGTGGGCCGGAAAATTTTCGACAATTAGAAAATAATTTAAGCATCATAATAATTTATTAAAACCAAAGCTAAATTACCGGCTACTTCCATTAAAATTCATAAATTCAACCATCCAAATTAAAAACATTGAATTAAACTTCCTAAATAAATCGAATGCATCCATAAAAATCCATATCCACAAAATTCATAATTATCCATAAAATCCATAAATCCATATCCTTCCTAAATAAATCGAATGCATCCATAAAAATCCATAAATCCATATCCACAAAATTCATAATTATCCATAAAATCCATAAATCCATATCCTTCCTAAATAAATCGAATGCATCCATAAAAATTCATAAATCCATCCAAATTAAAAACATCGAATTAAATAATCCACAGTGAAACTGCTGGCAACCAGTGTCAAAATACGATTTAAAATCAATACTGAAAATTAAGATTAGATATTTGTCAAATCATATCAGTATATATACCTATAATTTGGCCTTAACCTTGCTTGTTAGTTTTATTGCGATTAAACAAAATTCGACTTTGAAATTATTTATGTTATCTAAATTAAATTTTTATTTATTTCTTAATTTAAATCGGTAATTTATTTTTAACATTTTTAAATAAATTTATTCAGCTAAAAATATTTTATTTTTATTCATTTAATTCATTAATTTTTACTTTTATATAAATGGTCATTTTACGGTCGAATTTTCTTGTTATTATATTATTTTTTATGTAAATTTCGTGCAGTTCTTGATGCATTTTGTATTTATTTTATTTTACTTTTATGTTTTTGATTTTATATTTATTTATATTCTTTCAGATTTTAAAGTGTTTAGTTGGTGTTGTATATTGTATTTTAAGTTATCTTGGTGCTGGGTTTTCGTGCTGTATTACTGATGCATTTAAACAATTCCCAAGGCTATTTGTGTGCTGGCCCAACATAAAACACTCCGGGGCCCGTAAAATTGCGACCCGCAATTTCTAAAAGATCTAAGCTATGAACTATGAAGAGTTTACATTTTCCATTCAATTGGGTCTACGAGTTACATGGTCGTGACCTTAAAACTCACATGCATAAAAATAATCATACAGTATACATCAATATACGGATTCCAAGATGAAGTGAAAGAGGACATACAGTCCGGTCATGATCACACATAAAGAATAGTTAATAGTCTAAGAATCATTAGTTCATTGTTAATCATGAGTTCAATATTCTGTCACTTGGGTATTCGTCTCGCTGATGCCTTGAGTTTCTTGGTTTCTCATTGATTACTTTCTTCAGCAGGTTCTGATATTTTGACGATTCGATATCTGTTGTGCGATTTGACTTTGAGATTTTGTTTAGTTTGGGGAATCGACTTCATTAGATGCCGATTGTTTGGAAGATTGGCAGGCTTAGTGAATCTCAGATAAAAAGAATAGATAGAATGTTTTGTTCAAGACTCCTTTGTTGCTGGTTTATTTAGGGTTTTGAGTTGTAAATTGACATTCTAGCTTTCGTTTGTTGATTTTTTCTTTGCATCTTGAACTGGGTGGTGTTCAATTGGATTCTGTGGATAGCTGACACTTTATCATATTATCCAGTCTCGATTGTTTGATGATAATTGATCGGTTCGGGATTATTCATGATTCTTTGAGGTTGGTTTGAGTTTCTTCTTTTCACTTATCAATTTTGGCTGTTTGTTCTCTATTTTCGGTTCTTTTTGTTATTTTGTAGGGTTTCTAAAGAGCATCCATGATTATTTTAATATTGTTTCCTTGATGGGTGTTTCCTTTTTCTATTGACTTTCGATTTGATTTTCTAGAGTTCTGAGGGTTTGAACGATCAGTTTTTCTTGTTTTAATCCTTTGACCATTGGGTATAATAAGAATTGATCCGTCCGTAATTGATATCCTTTGGGTTTCTCATATATCGGCATATTTGTTACAGTTAATTTTTGCATCGATTGATTGATTGTGGGGTTTTTCGACATCTTTCTAAGGGATACTAGGTTGTATATATGAGTTTACTACTGCTATCCTCCTTCTCATCGCCAATATCATGCTGCTTTCGAATTCCTTGTTTTTATAACAATTTTCAGGTTCCTTTAATAGGGCTTGTTATTATTTTCTCTTGATTTTGGGTAGTTGTTTGACTTTCTGTTTCTCTCCTTTCTTTATCTCTGTTGCTTTTATTACCGATTCTGGTTTCTCGTTTCTGTGATTTGTATAAACTTTATTTTTGCATCGCTTATCTTCTTTGTTTGCCTTTACTACCATTTGCAAGATTCTTACGATATTCCATTTTGATTGAGTGCATTTTGTAGTTCAGTCTCATCATCTTTTGTCTTGTCGTTTATTGGTATTGTCTTTTGTAATCTCTCTTTACTGATTCGATTTGTCTTTCTTGTAATCTGGTTTTTGATTTTTGAGTTGGTTTTGATTTGTTCTCTGATCCTTTCCTTATTCATATCCGCTGTTGCACGTCAGTCTTGCTTGGAATTACGATTCCGTGATATTCATTTTGTCTCGTTTGGCTGCATCTAGTTTCACTTGCAGTTGGTTGTTTTTCTTGCTCTTTTCCTGGCTTTAATTTTGAGTCTCTTCCACTCCTTTGCTACATTTATTTCTTTGTCTTTTTAGTTTTTCCATTTAACTCAATCACCACAAATTTCGTTTCTCAGTTAGCTGTCCTTTGTTGTTATTCGCCAGTTTCTCATTACTTGATTCAGTTTTTTGTTAAATTATTCCCCCTCGTCTTTTTTGTTGACTGACTTGGTATTTCATCTATTTCTTCAATGCTTTCGTTTCGTGTTGATACTTCCTTTACTGTTTTGCTGCTTTATCTTGCTCCGATCGTGACTTTGTTTTCGTTGTTCCTGATTTTCGTCTCTCATCTGATTGTACTGGATTTTCCAAGTTTTAAATTGCACTCCAAGTCTACTCTTGTCTCTGATTTCCTTGATGGCTTCGGTACCTCTTAATCGGTTTATTTCAATTTCTGATTCCGATTTGATTAGCTTCTAATTGATTTGTTTCTCAATTTTAACGCAATAATGCATCACCTGTCTTTCTCATTCCGCTTTATTCTTTGTCACATCGTCTGATTTTTTATTGGTTTTTGCTCCTCGACTATAATATTTATATACTACTTTTATATATTATTAGATATTATTATACTCATTCCATGTAGTATTTATAAACTACTTTTATACGTTACTATATAAACATATCTGTTATATAAATTATATGCACATTTCTAACTATTTATTACTTTATCTCCAAAGGGTCTACGCGCAAGGTGCGTATCCCTCCGCATCTCTCACCAATTACTGGATATATATCGATCTCACTTGGCTACAGGAGTGGTGAAATTAGTGACGGTGGTTGTTGCGTCCATATCATACTTGGGTATTGGTTCATATTTTGACTTGCTTTGTTCTCTCGATTTTGAATTTTCTGGGAGTCCATCATTTGGTTCAAACAGATTTTGTCTGTGTTTTCTTCATCTTTTGATCTTTTCTGATCGTCTACGTTATTTGGCTTTGATTGTTGTCTTATTTCTTTGAAGGCTACTGAATTTTGCTTTTTATTACTATCTCGGTTTTCTCCCTCTTCGTTATCTTCTAGGGTCTCTTTTATTGTCCGTGAATTTTATTTATCCTCTCTTTAACAGGGCTTTTATCGTCCTTGGTAATGCATACTCGGAATTTATTGCTCTTTTTAGTAATATATTTTCGTTGCTTTCGAATTTGTTTACGTCTATAATTTCGTTATCGGATTTTATTTTTTCTCCAATTGATCAGTTTTGCTGCTGCTTTATCGTATCCTCTCCCGATTGCTCCAAGAATTGGGTTTAAATTCTGTCCTATTATTTCGATGTCTTCTTGAATTGCATTTATCGTAACGAACTCTATTGCTCTTGCTTCTCGCGACATCATAATATAATTTAACATCGTTTTTCCTTTATTGTCCTTCTCATTTAGAGTTGATCCTGTTTTTAATAACTCCCGGAGAATTTTCGTTGACATATCTCTTGAAAATGCAATCATCATGGGTGTTTGTCCTTTCTCATTTCTGATATTTGTATGTTGTCCACATTGGTTCATTATCTCGATAATTTCCATCGTTCGTTCCTCATTTTCGCTTTCTATTGCATGGTGTGGTAGTTTATTACCTGCTATGTCAATTATTGTCAATAATATTGGCATTCGATTCCTTAGGATGCTGATTTCTGCTGTTGATTTTGAGCCTTTTGCGTAGTTCGTGATCATCTTTGTTACTCCTTCTAATATCTCGGTGATATTCTTGTTTCCATTTCGGCATTATTTCCTTAGTTATTTTGATGATTGCTTCCATCTGTTTCCGGTAATTCATTCTATCATTGTAGATTTCGTTATATTCTCGTTCCTGTTTCGCCTGATTACTATAATATTTTGATTTTTGTCTCTTGGCTGTTTGCGGCTCCGTTAATTTGTTTCGTCATGTCTAATAGGTTTTTTTTTTGCCTTCCAGTTGTCATGTCTTTTCCTGGTTTGTAACTTGATTCGACACTTGTATCATTCGCTGGCTTTATTCTGGTGTTGGGATTGATCCCATTTGGTTTCCTATTGCTTCCTCTCATTAGTCCCACTGTTCCGGATGGGTTCTGAGTCTGTTTATTTGGACAATTCCGAGTCATATGTCCCATTTTAGAGAGTTAAAACATGTTCCGTGACTTTTGTGACAAAATTTATTTACGTGTCCTCTCTTCGCGAATAGTTGGCTTATTTGATGTCGATAGCAGTCGTTCTCTGCGTGTCCCGATTTTTGACATGTTTCACGATATTCTCTGATATTTACTTCGTTAGCTTTTGTATCGATTGTCCATGTACTTTCTTCGTTCGTTGTGGTTTTGTAGTCGTGTTTTGTTGTGCATATTCATGCTGCATTGTAATTTTCCTTTCCACATTCGTTGTTTTGCTGAGTTCTTCTCTTACATTTTCTTTTGTCTCAATTATCAATTCACTGACTGTTTTGATCTGTCTTGCATATTCGGATTTCTCGTTTGTTGTCTTTGGATTCTCTTTTCGATTAGTTCTTCCTCTGAAATTTTATTAACCATTAAAATATCTATTACCTCTTGTTCGATTGACATCACTCCTATTTCTATATTGTCTCCTGTTGTTTGTATAAATTTTTTACTCCAATATTTTACTTTCTACGTTTATTTGAAGTTCCTCTTTCTTCTCCTTTTCATTATCTTGTTGTAACATTTTCACTTTCCTTATCGGTTCTCTTTTTGATTTTTGTAGTAGTACCCTAGTATTTTGATATTTTGTTTTTTGTTTATTCGATATCTTTTATCGCTGTTTTTTCTGCTTTTTCGTCGTCTATCGTTCGGTGAACTCTTGAATTATCTTTATTATTTTTTTTTCGCTACTCGATTGTTGCTCTGATTTTATTTTGTCCTCCTGAGTTTCATCTTTCTTAATCACGTCATTTTCTTTGTCGTTATTTTCGTTATTTATTGTCATACCATCCTCGCTGTTGACAACACACTGCTCCGCAGTGTGGATTTCTTTTGTATTGACTATTTTTGACATATTGCTTCTACTTGATATTTAATTTCTGTTCATCCGTCTTTGTCGAATTTCTTGGATTTTCTCTCTCTGTAATCTCTGCCATTCAATTTGTTGCTGTTCCAGATATTTTCTGGTCCATTAATATCGAACATCATTCATGTTTCTCCTCGTATTACTTCGTTGTATTTTGTTGTTGGCGGATATTCTTTGAATCATACCACCTAATTGCTTACTCTCTTGTATTTGATTTCTTTGTGTACTTTGACTATAATTTTTGTTTTTGGGTGTCTCGATTTTCTCTTTATTGGACAATTTTCAGCTAAATGTCCGTTTAGGTTGCAGTTGAAACAGGTTGTAATCTCGAATCTTGTTGTTGTACTCATTATCGCCATATCTCTTCAATGTCTGATCCCTTGTGTTGAGTTATTTTGTGGACTCTTCTTGAATTGGTTTGGTTTTTGTTGACCTTAAATTCTTCTCATTCGACAATTCTTTGACATATGACCGCTTTGATTGCAATTAAAACAGATTATCATTTCTTCTCCTTCTGTGCGAACTCTTCTATCACATCCTTGGCAATTCTTTAGTTGATAACCTCGGTCAGTTCGGCATCCTTCTTTTGAACAGATAATACATACTGGGTTGTAACTCGCGTTGTTAATCCTGAAATAATTATTATAATTTATAAATTTACCTCTACTGTCTTGAATCCTCTTAACTAGCATATCGTAAATTCGTAATGGTTTTTCAATATATTGATTTGTTTGCGGGTAAATATCTTTCGTTTGTCTCGTTATTTCCATCACTACTTTTATTGGTTCTGATACTCGATCTTTTAACTCGGTTTGCTCATTTTCTCTTTCGACTCTTTCTTCCATTGAGGTTAATATTTTCTCTTCCAGTACGATTTCCGTTTGCCATGTTTCAGCTATTTTTGTTGCAACTGTTTCTATTTCCGAATTTCCAGTTTCTTTTTTGTCATTTAAATCTTCTTCGTTTCATTTTCTTTCTGAATGCATCTCCTCTACATTCCTCTTTAAACTCGAATATATTGGTTCTTGCTTCCTCATTTCTGGTTCATCGCGTGTGATTTCGTACATTGTTGATTCTCTCAAATATTTTTCTGTTTCATCGGTGTCTTTACTTGGCAACTCTTGGTTAATTTCCTCTCGAAGTTTTTTCATCTCTTTACTCGTACTTGTTTTCAACTGAATTGGAATTTCTGGTTCGGGTGATTTCACGTTGTTTCCTTTATCGGTTAACTTTTCCGTTAATTTATCATATTTTCGGCTTCTGTTTCCAAACTTTCTAATCTTGTTGTAATCATTGGTTCTACTATCGCTACTGTATTAAGTTTTCTATCTGTTGCTGCTTTTCACTTTCTCTGACTTCCAATAAAATGGTCTATATATATATTTTTTTCTTTTGTTTTTATCCTTGTTCTCCGTTCGTTTCGGTATATTCTCAGTTTCTCTACTCGATGGTTTCCTTGATTCCAGTTTCTCGTATTCGTTTTCTTGATTCTATCTTGGCTCTATTATTCGTCGTTTACTTGATCCCTTTATTCCTTGCCAATTATCTAAAAATAAATAACACTTCTAGTACATATTATTCTACATAAATTTCCGCATTAATTTTATCGTATTACTCTCATTGCTTCTCCTTATTTTAATTCTTTTCGCTGCGTCAACTTCTTTATCTTTTTAATTTTTGTCTTTTCATTTAAGTTTATTTTAAATTATCTATAACTCGTATCAATTATCTATTTGTTTCGTCTAAATTATCCTTATAGTCGTATCAATTATCTATATTGTCGTATCAATTAACTATTTTAATCAAATAAATCATCACCATCATATCAACAATCGTCTCGTTAACTATTCTCCTTTATCTCTTTATCATTGGTCCAAAAATGTTTCTTAATCTCTATTCACTATGGGCCTTTTTACTTAACTAGTCTCGTCTTTTATCTTAAACTTTATCCGCTATTGCTCTATGGGTCTTTTTATTTAAATCTTTTTGTCTTTTTCCTTAAACTTTATTCGCGGTGATCGTTTTTCTTTTGATTCATCTCCCTTCATTTTTAAGTCTATTTTGAATTATCTATATCTCGTAATAATTATCTATCGACCTCGTATCAATTATCTATATAGTCTTATCAATTATCTATGTGTTCGCATGAATTATCTATATTACAATATTAAAATCATTATACTCATACTCTCATTCAATCTGTAAATTATTTTTCCCATGTCTCATTGATTTAAAAATCGTTTACTTAATCCTCCGTCGCTCTATGACCTTATCATTCCGTTGGCTCTCTGGGGCCTTCGTCATCTTATTTCTAACTGGCATTCTGTGGCCTTCAATCTCTAATCTCATTTCAACTGGCACTCTATGGCCTCTAATATCTAATCATAATCATATCTCATCCGGCGCTCTATAGCTTCTAATATCTAAACATATTGTCTCATCTAATCATATCTTATTTAATCATAATCATATCTCAACTTTAATATCTAATCATATCCTATTTAAGTATAATCATATATCATCTTTAGTATCTAATCTTGATCACATCTTTACTGTTATAACCATATGTTATTTCAAGATCATCTCTTATCTTTAACATCTAATCATAATAATATCTAATCATAATCGTATAATATCTGTTCTCATCTTTAATCATAATCATATCTCATCTTTAATATCGGAGTTGAGTTTCATCAGTGACTTTTGGGTATGTTTGTGGCCTCACACTGACTCTCAATCCATGGCGTCTTTTGCCTAGCGCATTTTACCGGTTACGCTTTCCTCACTGCCACTCGGATATTTGGTACTCGGTGTGGGATCCGGGTTGTTGTACCATACTCCTCGCTGGGAAAACTAAAAAAAACATTCCCTCAGTACTCGGTGTGGGATCCGGGTTGTGTACCTCGGAGAATATAAAAGCATGAAAATGCCTAGACGTTCAATCAAGTTCTAAAAGCGGTTTACTTGATTTCCCGAATAGTGAAAAGAAAAGGAAGCGATAAATGGGCGCGGAAATTCTTAATATATCTGTCTAATATCTGCCCGCTCTCCCGTCAGATTTCCGGCACAATTCGGCCGCCCTGATCTGATCCTTAGTAGGTCCTTTCGAGTATGAACCATTTACCGGTTAGTTCACATCTCGCCTACCGTTTGGTGTCCTCGATACTTGGTGTGGGATTCGGGTTGTGTATCGAGTCCCGCCCAGCAATAAAAAATATTCATTCGTTACTCGGTGTGGTATCCGGGTTTTTGTATCGAACGGTCCAGCGCCATCAGTGCCTTGGCTGATAACATCCTGAACACGACAGTCCGTAGCTGTCCTCTGGTGCCTCACTACCAGCTAGGGAAAAAAGAATATATTTAGGTACCTTTAACGTCTAAATCATGCGCATTTTTCAATTTTTATTTTTATTTTCGGTTTCCCCTTCACTTTCCCAACTCAAAAATTGTAGTAATCGCGTTGGTTTGTTCCCCAGAGAGGTGATCAATCTCTCGCCAGGAACTCTCCAACTTTTGCGACGGATCCTAATACCTTCCTCTTCTCGGGTTGATCAAGGTTCCCCATTGGAATAAGCGTACTATCGTTATGATAGCTCGGTTTTAAATCTTAGTTCCCAGTATTATTTCCATATAATATAATATAAATAACATTACAAAATACACTAACAAAATGATGCATCGAAACGTTTACCGTACCTTATGTGTGATTTTTCAGCTTTCACTGTTTAATTTGTGTTTTACTTGTCCACTCAGAATTTATTTAACGGCTTTCATGAAGTTTTCGGCTTTTTCCGTATGTTTTACACCTTTCGGTTGCTATTGTTGTCTCATTTATTATTATTATTAATCTCAACTCATCGTTTTCAATCATCATTTTCCTCTGGTTGCTAACTATTATTCTCGTAATTCATTATTATCTCTAATCCTTTATTTTCATTAATAACAAGCATCATCATTTTATTCATCTACGCTCGTTTCTTATAATTCATTTCATTTACACCTGAACATTTCCTTTTATCTACGCCTAAGTTTCTCCATCATCTGGATTATCTTTTCGTCAATTTCTCTAACTTAATCGATTATCTGTTCTCGTTTAGTATCTAATTTGGCTTTACTTGGCCTCATGTCTTTTGTAATACGTACAATCAATTGTTCGTTACTTCCGCTAATATTTCTCATCTCATAGGAGTAGGGGTTTGAAATCGTTGCAACCTTTTCCGTTAATATTTTGATCTTTAATTTAATTACTTTCAATTAATCGTTTATTACGTTTAGAATTATTTTAACTGACTTGGTGATCACGTCTTATTTCAAACAATTTTAATCCAGTAACTTCTAGTTTTCCAATTTTTTACGAACTCTTAGACGACCCGCATTTTTGTGGTTTCCCCTATTTCTAATCACTTTAACCCCTCGTGATTTCCACCTTTTCCCTGTTTTTATTATTTTAATTTTTATTTATTTATCTATTTTTTATATTTTTATTACTACTTCTACGGTTTTTTGGATGATATTTACACGATGATTCCATTGATTTATACAACCTACCCATAATTTTATTTTTATTTATAGTTTCCTGTTTCTTTGATTCCTGCTCTACAAATATTGATAATTTTATCCCCCACTTTCCTGTTGAATCGTTTCATTTTTGAAAGTTTTGTGTATCTAATATTTTAATTTATTTACATATATTGATATTTTCCTCTCTTATTACAATACTCGTCATTCATATTGTTGGGGTTGTCGGTGACTTCGAATAGAAATTATTGTCGATCTGACTCCAAACGTGCTTTAAACACCAGTAACGAACTCCAAACGATATAAACTTTATTGATTAATACACTTTGTCTCCACTGATTTACAAAAATATTTACAATTCACTTTCAAAATTTTTAATTTCTTCACAATTCTCTGAATTCTAGAGTATTCGAAGGTTTTGACCCATTGTAACTTTTTATCAAAAGTTCACATGATGATAGTTCTATGGTAATTTTTGATCGTCTTATTATTCTACACAATATATCAAAATTAAAATTTTTGGCCAAAGTTGTGACCCTTGATAACTTTTGACCCAGAAGTCAGACTGCCATACTTCTATAGTAAATATTGCTCAGCTTCTCAAGCTCTACAAAATATCAAAAATTAAAATTTTTGAAGGTTTGACCCTTAATAACTTTTTATCCAAAGGTTGGAAGATCCTAATTTTATCACTATTAGGAGGTTCATCCTGTAAAACATTAAAATCAGTTTTTGTTTCCATAAATTTTATTTCAATAAATATCAAACTCTAATCATGTTTTCTTTAATCTTTCTTATTTAAACAAATTTTCTACGATGATATTTTTAATTAAAATATCTTCTTATTTTGTTTTTTTAAAAATTAATCTAAACTTTTTAATTTTTAAAATTTTCAATTTAAAAATTTCTTCATCATAAAACTTCCTCATATCCCCCTTCTTAAGAAATTTTTAAGTTTTTCCACATTTCTTTCGATCCTTTTTCCATCTTCATTTCTTAAGATGCATCGTCTGTCATGCACTTTCTCTATCACTTTGTACGGACCTTCATACCTGTCCTGGTCTTTGTGCCGTGTTTCTACTTTTACTAATACTTCTTCTCCTACATTGAATTTTCTCCTTGTTTGTTCTTCTAGTTCTTCCTTTATCGGTATTTCTTTGGACCCGTACCATTTTTCCCTGCTAATCTTTTTTCCAAAAACTATCTCTGCCGGGCTTTTCCCTGTCGTTTTTTGTTTGGTTGCATTTAAAGTGAATTCGACTTCTGGTAATATCTCTGCCCAATCCGTCTTCTTTCTATCCTGTAAAGTAGCATTTATCAAATCCCGTATTGTCCTGAATTGTCTTTCTATCTGACCGTTTGTTTGGTGATGGTATGGACTCGAAAAACATAATTTAATATCTAACATCTTTGTGAATTCTCTCATCATTCCTGATTCAAACGCCTTTCCGCAATCAACTCTTATCTCTTTTGGGCATCCAAATCTTAAAATCCACTTTTCTAAAATCGTTTTCTTTATTGTTTCTTCGTCTTGTTTTGTTATCGCTGTCAAGACTTGATACTTACTATACTGATCTATTATGCCCAATATATACTTCTTACGTCCTTTTGTTTCTGCCAACGGTCCACATATATCTACGAATATGATTTCGAACATTTCCTTCGAATCTTGTCTTTTTACTGGTTCTTTCGTTGTTATTGTTAAAGCCTTGGCTTTTTGACAAATCTCACAACTTCGAACAATCTCCTGAATCTTACTCCACAGGTGTTTTCCAACATATCTATCTTTCATATAATCGGCTATCTTCTCGACTCCAGCATGACACAATAGTCTATGTATTTCCTTTATTGTTTCTTGTAACTCATTTTCAGGTATCATCGTTTTCTTTCGTACTTCTTCTACAATTCCATGTTGGATGTTGCTTCTTCCCTCTTCTCTGATCGAGTCTAGTAATCTTGTTTTTATCTTTCCTTTCTTAGCTTCTTCGTGGGCCATTTGACATTGAACACACGTGTCACATTTAGTTCTCGACATCATGTCTGCATTTTGGTGATTAATACCCTTTCTGTATTCTACTCTTATATCTAAACTGCTCAAATAATTGATCCATGTTTGGAATTGTGAAGTAATCGGCTTCTTGGTTGTCATCATAAACGTGATTGCCTTGTGGTCTGTCCTGAGCGTGAATCTTCTTCCGTAGAGATAGTGCTTAAAATGAATGCAAAAATAATATACCGCCAATAGTTCCTTTCTTGTAATACAATATCCTTTCTCGTGGCTCGTCATCGAGTGTGATCCATACGCAATTACTCTTTCCTTTCCATCTTTATCTCTTTGTGAGAGTACTGCTCCAATGGTATCGAAACTAGCGTCGGTATCTAAAATGAACTCTTTTTTCAGATCCGGAAAACATAAGATTGGCGCCGTCGTGAGTGCTAATTTCAATCCCTCAAACACGCTATTCGTTCCTTCACTCCATTCTAATTTTTTGTTACTTGGTCCGCTACATAATTGTTCTAACATCCTTGCCTTCTTTGCATAATCACTGATGAATCTTCTATAATAATTGCAAATACCTAAAAAGCTTCGGAGTTTCTTTACGCAGTTAGGCTTCCCAAAGTTCTGTATGGCCTGAATTTTAGATGGATCTGTCTGTACTCCTTCCTTGCTGATTATGTGTCCTAAGAATCTGATTTCTTTCTTTATTATTTGGCATTTTTCTGGATTAATCCTTAGGCCTGCTTCCTCAATCGCCTTTAACACTTCTCCGAGTATTGTATAGTGTTTCTCTTTACTGCTTGAATAAATCAAGATGTCGTCCAAATACACCATTGCTCCCTTTATTTTGCCTAATACTTTTGTCATCATTTCTTGGAACGTACCTGGTGCTGCTGCAATTCCAAACGGCATTCTGTTGAAACAATATTGTCCGTTCTTTGTTGAGAAAGCTGTTTTCTCCTGTGATTCTTCTTCTAGTTCCACTTGGTAATATGCATTACCTAGATCGATTGAGCTGAAAAAGACGGATCCTCCTAACAAATCCAACATCTCGTCTATGTTTGGCATTGGAAATGCCTGCCTCTCTGTTACCGCGTTCAGCTGTCTAAAGTCCAAGCATAGTCTAATATCCTTTTTCTCTTTTTTCCATACACATATTAGCGGTGTATTCCATGGAGAGTTACATTTCCGTATAATTCCATTTTCGTACAAATTTTGTATTGCTTCTTCAATTTTTGATTCCAAATTTAGTGGTTGGCGATATGGTTTTATGTTTATCGGCTCATCCTCTTGTAACTATCTTGTGTTTTACCAAATGTGTGCGACCCACATCCCATTTATCTGCCATAAACACGTTTCCACTGTTTGTTATAATTTCCTTTAATTTGCTATCTTCATTGATCTTTAACTGCTCCAACGCTCGTATCAATCGTTCTTCATCCTTTATTTTTCTGCCAAATTTTGCTTCAATGTTACAAATATAGTTCTTGTCTTTTTCACTAGCCTCGATATCTTTAATTTTTAACAGTCTAAATCCAAATGTTTCTTGTAATTCGATTCCTCCAATCACGTCTGGTGTCACTTTCTCCGCCACAATGAATATAACTTCCTTCGAAACATTTCCAATGGTTACTTGCACCTTCGTTTTTCCTATTGTCTCGATCGTACTCTCGTTTGCGCATCGTAACTTATCGTCACTTTTCGTCAATTGTTGTCCTCGTAGCTTGTTGAAACAGTTCACACTCATTACATTGATTCTTGCCCCAGTGTCTAATAAACAGTCGAAATTTTCCCCATTCATCCTTACTGTTATACTAGGCCTTCCTTGCATTCTGTTATACAAAATTTCAACAACCTGCTCCGTTTCGATGGTTCCAATTCTCTCCACTTCCTCTTCAAACATTTCTCTCTTTAGGAACCTGTATACTTTCTCGCTTACCCTTTCAACATTCTCCCACTTTTCTGCCCCTTGAGGATATCCTATCAAATTTTCTGTTAGAATATGGCTCCAACCAACTCCTCTACTGGTGGAGCCCTGTTGTTTGGGTACGTCTTCCTAAAATTATCTTCATTTGTCTCTACACACGATTCCCTTTCTTCTTCTTCCTCGATACCATTTATTCGACTGTATCTGTTTCCCGTGAATCTTTGTCTCTCCGTCGCTTGCCCGTACCTCATCTTTGTATAACACTCCTCGGATCTATGACCATTTCTGCTACATCTTTCACAGCGTATTTCCTGACACAATCTTCTTATATGACCTTCTTTCCCACATCCAAAACATCTTGGAGCTTTTTTATCTGGACAGTTTCTACTTATATGTCCGCTTCTATGACATGTCCAGCATTCTATTTTACCTTTTATTGGACAATCAATTTTCGTGTGTCCTATTTTGTGGCATAACCAGCATTCTGGCATTTCTCTTCGGATACTTTCTTCTCTCTGTTCTTTCTTCTTGTATTGTACTCTTCCCTGTGGTTCCTGATAGACCACTCTGGCGTAACTTTTCATACTGTTTATCTGCTCTCTTTGCTTTTCTACTTTGTCCATCAGAGTTAGTGTTTCCTTTATTTCTTCTGTGCTTTTTATCTTCCGTAGTATCACTTCTTTCTCAACTTCTTTATTCTCCGCACATACTATTAACATCCTTGCTGTTAATTTCTCTTTGGTAAATTCTTTATTTTCGAACAACCTATCAACAAGGTCCTCCACCTTTTTAAAATACGTTTCTATTTCTTCACCCTTCCGCTTGTAATTCAACAAGTTTTGTAGATCCTTTAAAACATCTCTTTCACGATCGAATGCCAATCGCAACCTAGCCTGGAATCCTTCGGCTTTTTTCAGTGTTTTGGCGTACACTTCCAGGAGATCCTCATCAATCATGCAAGATGTTAATCTTTCCTGGTCTTTCTTCTGCGTGATTCCCTTGGCGTCGAAATAAATTTCGCATCTTTTAATGAACTTTTCCAAATCGTCCCCTTGGCAGAATACCTTTGGTAGCAATCTTTCGGTGATTGCGTCCGTGTTTACCGCTGCCACCATATTAGGAGGTTCATCCTGTAAAACATTAAAATCAGTTTTTGTTTCCATAAATTTTATTTCAATAAATATCAAACTCTAATCATGTTTTCTTTAATCTTTCTTATTTAAACAAATTTTCTACGATGATATTTTTAATTAAAATATCTTCTTATTTTGTTTTTTTAAAAATTAATCTAAACTTTTTAATTTTTAAAATTTTCAATTTAAAAATTTCTTCATCATAAAACTTCCTCATAATCACCACTTTTGCCATTTCATCGTTCTGTACAAAATATTAAAAATAATTTTTTTTGACCAAAGTTTGAGCCTTTTTAGCTTCGAACCTTTAGAAGATATGACCATGGTTCTATTGGCAATTTTATTAAGCTCATTCTTCTCTACAAAATATCAAAAATCATATTTTTGGTCAAGGTTTGACCCTTTACACCTTTGAAGTTCGATAAGATACCACTATAGTTCCATTGACAATAATACTCAATTCACCGTCCTGTACAACATATCAAAAATAAATTTTTTTGACCAAAGTTTGAACCTTTTTAGCTTCGAACCTTTAGAAGATATGACCATGGTTCTATTGGCAATTTTATTAAGCTCATTCTTTTCTACAAAATATCAAAAATTATATTTTTGGTCAAATTTTGACCCTTTACACCTTTGAAGTTCGATAAGATACGACTATAGTTCCATTGACAATAATACTCAACTCACCGTCCTGTACACATATCAAAAATAAAATTTTTTGGCCAAAGTATGACCCTTTGTAACTTCGAACCTTTAGAAAATACAACCATAGTTCAATTGGCATTTTTACTCAGCTCATCGTTCTCTACATAATATCATCGAACTGTTTTCTCATCGTCAATAAGTCGATCGTTTTCCTTTGTTTGTTGTTAACTTCCATTCTTTAGTTCACCCTCTTTCCGTGGTCCGACAAAATGTCGTTCCGACATTTCTGTTTAATAATTAAACATTTGCTTTTATTTCCTTGGGTTCTTTGCAAAAACAATCATGTTGTTCCCGGCTGAGCCCCCAAATTTGTATGGTGGGCTAGTCGTTTATTTCCTTGACATTTCTCCTTATCTTGTAGTCAGGTTGTTCGTTTTTCATCGATCTTTACAATTTTCTCATCGATTTTTACAATTTTAAAGCTCCACATATTTCATCTCTCCGGGGTTCGGCAAAATGTCGTCCCGACATTTCCATTCGATAAGATAGTTCTGTATCCTGTCCCCTATTATTTGTTTGTACAAGAAAATCATTTAGATCCCGACTGAGTCCCAAAATTTGTATGGTGGGTTTCTGGGTTTTGATATTTTGAAACTATATGGTTGTTACCCAGACAACCCCATACAAATATTCTTTCGCTTACCACTCGGCACCCGTTGCTAAGCAACGTTGGAACTGTGTCCGAGTGGGTAGATCGTCCGCAAAAAGTGAGCGTTATTGCTAATGCTATAATTGACCGAACGATCTCTGGGTTCAACGAGCTGTCGATAGAAGACCTGTGCTCGCTTTTGATTCTTAGGTCCCATTATTCTCCTTTCTCTTTCAAATGTTAAGCTATACTCTCATATCATTTATCTTTATGTCCATTCGCTTGGTCCTTCTTATTATTGTCCATGTTGATGATTATTCTTTGGCCTGTACACCCTTTGTTATGTTAAATACACCCACATTATATCTTTCACCCTTATCCCTATTATAACTACATTGTTTCCCATTATTATTGCTAGCATTATTATTGTTGCCATCATATGTATTACCTTTATTAATTGTTGCTACTATTTCCTATATTATTATTTTTGTTACTATAACTACCCTTATAATTATTGTTATTACCACTATGATTATTACTACTATTATTATTATCATAATTATTATCATCATTACTACAAATACCATGATTATTATTATTATTATTATTATTATTATTATTATTATTATTATTATTATTATTATTATTATTATTATTATTATTATTATTATTATTATTATTATTATTATTATTATTATTATTATTATTATTATCGAGATTTTAGTAGGGATCCTTCCTCATTCCTCAGCTTTATAAAATAATTTTTTATTGATATACAACATTAGCCGTAACCCATTCTTATTTTACAATTTTAGACAAAGTAGTTTTGTTGGTTCGAAAATTTTGGCAGCGTACCGCCCTTATTTTTCGGTTCATCCCTATTCTACCGTTTCCGACAAAGTATTTTCACTGACTCGGAAAATTTGAGCAGCGTTCCACCCTTATTTTACGCGTTCCATTTTTACGTTACAATTTTTGTTAAGTGTTTGAATTAATTCGGAAAATTTGAGCAGCATTCTGCCCTTATTTTACAGTTTTTTATGATAAGTGTTTTAACTATTCCCAAAAATTTGCGCAGCGTTCTGCCCATATTTTCCGTTTCAATTGACATAATTTATTTAATTTTTATTTAAATATTATTTTTCGTGATTTTGAGTCGTTCGGATCAATCTTTTTCCGATGGCTATTCGTTTTAAGTGTTGCAACGATTTCGCAATTTTCCCCGCTACCCATCCCCTCTTTTTGTCCTTAAGATCTATGTATGTTCATTTCATAGTTAGTGAGTGCCCACTGGATTACTCGGTGTTAGAGATTTTGAGCCGATTGTAGAATCATTTAGGTCGATTTTAAAGAAAACGAGAAACGAGGAAGTAACCAAAAGACCACTTCCTTACTCCTCCTTTCTTCTATACGGAATAATATTGACGTTCCGATCCCTGCGTTCCTCACGCCAGGTCTTCACGGGCACAGATCATCGGCGGTATTCCACGCACTTACACGAATCTGAATACTGTATATGATTTCACTATCTTGCAATGTATTGGCTGTGGGCCGGAAAATTTTCGACAATTAGAAAATAATTTAAGCATCATAATAATTTATTAAAACCAAAGCTAAATTACCGGCTACTTCCATTAAAATTCATAAATTCAACCATCCAAATTAAAAACATTGAATTAAACTTCCTAAATAAATCGAATGCATCCATAAAAATCCATATCCACAAAATTCATAATTATCCATAAAATCCATAAATCCATATCCTTCCTAAATAAATCGAATGCATCCATAAAAATCCATAAATCCATATCCACAAAATTCATAATTATCCATAAAATCCATAAATCCATATCCTTCCTAAATAAATCGAATGCATCCATAAAAATTCATAAATCCATCCAAATTAAAAACATCGAATTAAATAATCCACAGTGAAACTGCTGGCAACCAGTGTCAAAATACGATTTAAAATCAATACTGAAAATTAAGATTAGATATTTGTCAAATCATATCAGTATATATACCTATAATTTGGCCTTAACCTTGCTTGTTAGTTTTATTGCGATTAAACAAAATTCGACTTTGAAATTATTTATGTTATCTAAATTAAATTTTTATTTATTTCTTAATTTAAATCGGTAATTTATTTTTAACATTTTTAAATAAATTTATTCAGCTAAAAATATTTTATTTTTATTCATTTAATTCATTAATTTTTACTTTTATATAAATGGTCATTTTACGGTCGAATTTTCTTGTTATTATATTATTTTTTATGTAAATTTCGTGCAGTTCTTGATGCATTTTGTATTTATTTTATTTTACTTTTATGTTTTTGATTTTATATTTATTTATATTCTTTCAGATTTTAAAGTGTTTAGTTGGTGTTGTATATTGTATTTTAAGTTATCTTGGTGCTGGGTTTTCGTGCTGTATTACTGATGCATTTAAACAATTCCCAAGGCTATTTGTGTGCTGGCCCAACAATACGTTAGTAGTCTAACTAATACACTCTCTAGTTTCCATCAAATAATAATAGCAGCAAAAAATGCTTTCCAAATAATCTAATGTGGAGCGATTGCCCCCATCGCCCCCCCCCTTATGAATCCGCCACTGGGTTTTAGTGTGCAAGGAACAGTATAGCAAACACAAAGCAGTACGTAAGTATACATAATATCGTTAGGTTTTTATCTCTCATCTAGTCGAGCATCATTCCCAAGGCAGAACGTAAGAAGAATCAGGTGGCTGAAGCAGTGGATAAAATCTTAACAAAGGAAGATTTAAGATATTTAATTATTTGGCACTTTGATGAAATAAATCTTGATGGAAATTAATTCGTTTAAAATTGAAATGAATAAATTTAATATTTGACTTTTGTTCTTGTCTTTTATACACGTGAGATCCGAGAACTAATCGGCGTTAAAAGTGGGACTCGACCAGTAAACATTAATGAATACCTGAACTATTTGATTGCATATAGTTATTAATAAACCTGTGAATTTGTAGTTTAATCTTTAAAATAAGAGCATTCAATACTAAATATTATTTCCATGATATGAACTCATGACATAAGTATCACCTAATTGATACCTACGATCCCCAAATGGACTTGTAACAAATAAGCTAACTGTCGAGATTAGTCTAATAATTTTAAAAATATTCAATAGCAACATAGTGGATCACGATAAACGTATTTAGTGCATAACACGGAATTTATAAAATTCTTAGTAAAACCATTCTTTCAAAAACACTGATGAAGATAACATCTATTATTAGTTTAGGTTTGTTGAATAATATTTAAATTCTTAGTCAAGTTTAAACGAAGAAAAATTGAACGTAACCAATTGAGACTCATGTAGTGAAAATCTCAAAAAAACAATACTTGCTAATGATTGGCTTGTTTATTACTTAATTTTCATTGCGTGTCTAATTAAATAGGTCATTTAAATATAAAAGTACATTAGATTTCCTCGATAACTTTATGTTACTAATTACCGAATTATATTGAAATCAGTTCGTAATTTGGATTTAATGAAAATTGTTTTTTAAATTAATTTCTGATATTTGCACGCGATATAGAATTGAATGGGATTGATGCTGACTGCTACTTAGAAATTGGCTTTGGTGAAATATGATTTTAATTAAATCTTCAATGCTAGTAATTTACGCGTACACTTTTTAGGGAACTTTGTGGATAGAAAAATATTCATTAAATAAAATTGTATATTTTATTTGTTTACAAATTAAGAGAATGTAAAATATTTTTGAAATTTAACTTTATAAAACTTATAATTTAATTTAAAGAAATACAAAAATTAACATATTACAATTTTTCATATTAATTTTACATTTGGAAATTTAAATAAAATTATGATACTTTATTATTTCACTAGGAAATATTTTTAAAAATATTAAATTACATAATGATCTTTAATGACACAAATTTTAACTAAACAATTACATAATTTTTTGTGAGCAATAGTCTGGTTTCCTGGATCTTCTATTTTTACAATTATGATAACAGAAAATATTTCAGGAAGCATTTGATTTCTTGGCAGACCTGTCATGGAGTTTTAAATAATATTTTTATGAGAAATTTATTGAATTCATTTAAATGTATTTGAATAAAACAATTCAGTAAACAAACTTGTTTAATAAACGATTTAGTCCATTATCATTACGAAATAATCATCATCTAGCGAGCTCAGGTAAAATAATAAACATCAGTAGGAAAGACGTTCAAACTCAAACTTCACAGATATTAACAGGCAATTTATTTAAAAATAGAAAACTCTTAAAATTATAATTTTTCCAAGTCAGGTAAAACTGATAAAAGAAAGTTTTTCATTTTATCCTTCCGTTTCATAATAAAATCTACATCGGAATTATAATGCAGAATTTCTTTAAGAACGGAATGTTGGATTTATTTATTTGCATATTCTAGTGATTTAAATTGATAGTCTGTTTTAATTTGGAACTGCAACTTAAAAATCCATGACCTATTATTGTATTGATGTTTTCTAAAATATTGGTATCTTCTTGGAATAGGTTAATGGATTTGTTCGACTGTTCAAATGCATAATTCAAGTTCATAAATGGTTTATAAGTGGATATCTTTTTGAATTCTTTCATATCGACGTTAATCATTTTGCACCATGTCAACATATTTGTGTTTGTTAGGAACTGAGAGTTTATTGTATTGGTATGAAAGTTCACTCATAAATTGAAAAAGTTTTTGAATCCACTTTCTTATAAAGAGCAATTTTTTCTCTATAGAAATAATTATATGATGATAAGGCTTCGCACAAAGCACCAAATTTCATTACTTTTCTTTTCGTACACTAGATTCATACAATATCCTTCTCGTCTGACTAAGAGTAAATGCTGTTGATTAACGAAATAAAGTCATTAAAATACCAAAAGAGACGATTAATAAGAGCCTAATTTACTTTAACTTAACGTTTCGATAAAATATAAATAGAATTTACCTTGTGATACATTTCCATTGATCGGATTTGAACAAAAAAGTTGTTTTTGTTTTTTTATAATGTTCTTTAATATTTACGAATATAACAAAATCTGCAAATTTTATTAATAAATAAAAATAAACATATAAATAGTAACCTCTGTGTAACATCGAAATCAAGCACAGGCCTTCTATCGGCAGATGGTTGGACCCATGGATCGTTCGGTCAATTCTAGCATTAGCAATAGCACTCACTTTTTAGCGGACGATCCACTTACTAAAACACAGTTCCAACTTTGCTTAGCGACGGGTGCCGACTGGCAAGCAAAATTAATTGTATGGGGTTGCTAAGCAACAACCATATAATTTCCCAAAATTTCAACACCCAGAAACCCACAATAAGTCACTTTGTAGTAACAAACCAATTTATTTATTTAACCATTAAATTTCCTCGAAATGGAATTTTGATCTTGCAGAGTATCTGGTGGGTAAAAATATATAAGATTTTGGAGGCCATTTTCAAAGGAATTCCAACAGATATGCTCACAAGAGATCTGCTGGGCCAGAACACAAACGGCCTTGTAAATGTTTAAATGAATCGGTAACACACATGCAAACACAA
This sequence comes from Schmidtea mediterranea, assembly GCA_022537955.1. Taxonomy (NCBI): domain Eukaryota; kingdom Metazoa; phylum Platyhelminthes; order Tricladida; family Dugesiidae; genus Schmidtea; species Schmidtea mediterranea. The sequence continues at coordinate 161,344,997 of CM039679.1, read as the reverse complement.
CATGCAGATTTAAATTCAAACCTATTAAAACACCAATTAACCCTATCAAAATATGAGAAAGAAGACAATTACACATAAAATAATAAACATAAAAATAAATTAAAATAATAACAAAAAAGCAACAAGATCCGCACGATATAAATATAAACATAACACGAAAACCTAACAAATTTGACCGAAATTTGATAATTTAACAAAAATGTGAAATTTCATGAAAATGAAATAAAAATCAAAGAATTTGAATTAGAAATAATTCAATAAAAATTTCAAAAGAAATTTTAATATAACCATAAATTTCAAGTTATTGATATTAATTTAGAGTAATCATAAAAATTGAGTAGTTACCACGAACGTACAAGGATTAATAATTTTAAGTAATGGCCTTAAATTCAAATAAATTAAAGATCCAAGTAGCTGTTATGCATTCGAATAGGTTTCAACAAAAGGTTAAATGATAAAAATTTGTTTTCTTTAATTGTTAGTTTTGCGCCAAACACAATAGGTTAATTGTAATCTTGACAGGTGTACTTTGATCAAAATTGGGATAGATTACGGCTATAGGGATTCGAAAATGTTATTCCACCCCAAAATTATAATATTTAATTCAAATAAAAATTAACATGGTAAATAGCGATCGTCCCTAAGGTAAATAGTAACAAAGAATCATGCAAGGAGCCTCGAACAACCTTGTCCAAAAATCAAAGGAATCTTTTAATCTAAACGCAGTAATTGTTAAATCAACCACATAAGCTCAATTAAGAGGGGTAGGTGCGAACTAGACAATCTTTAAATGAAAGGAATACAATAGATTAAAATACATAAATCTACACAATAAGACCAATAAGTTGAATAATATTGATTAATCATGCAAATCACAAGACCTCATCGAGTTTAAAGGAAATAACTGACGTCAGATATCTACCGAACCCTCCGAATTAAATTTGACTCCTAAGGCCCTAAAATCAGAGAAATCTCTGAACATAAATTAGGAATGGCCAATCGAAAAAAGTGAATAATACTTCTCATTAGGACAATCCACTCCAAAAGGAAATCCACGAACACATAAGAAAAAACTAAAGATCCAATTCCCACATAATGCTCATCGCCAAATACGATAGAAATAAAATCCCTGCAAAGATGCAAATGTAGAATTTGTAAAAATCAATGCTAAATAATACCTGTCACCAACACAATCGACTCCAAAAATCCCCGAAAGAATAAGGACACAAAAACTTTAAATAGACAATTTTCGAACAATGCCTATTAGTAACCGACCTAAACCGAAAATTTCCCTGAAAAACTAAGAATAAAAATTTATAAAAGTAAATTCTAAATAGTACTCACTACCAATACGACTAAATCCCCCTATCCATGGGTATACTGAGTAAAATGCCCATCAGATATACGACCTCCAATGTCGAAAAATCAAATGACGCAGTACCCATCTAAGAATTGAATCTCTGAAAAATTTGAGAATTAAAATTAATAGCATCTTATTCTAGTATAATACTTGTAGTTGATCCAACTTGACCGGAATAAATTAAATAAATCTGAATTTGTAGAAATAGTTAATAAAATCAATGAGAAATCAAAGACTCCCTAGACACCCCTGCATTTCCAGTTGTCACGGCATGGATCGATAGTGCCTACTGAATTCCACTTGAAGTTATTTTCCTACCCATCGTGAAGTTGTCCTCATGACATTTTCTACTCTCCCAGCTAGTATGTCCAGTTTGATTAATTTTATTAATTGTCCTCACCATATTTCTCTGATTTCCCACCTAGAAAGTTCAACGTGATTAATTTAATTTTAGTTGCTTGACTTGTTTTTTCCGTATAGTCACCCCCTTGACCTGTCAAGAAAAGTATAAATGTGAATTTCTTTTCATGTGTGCATCCGATGCACATTTCATACACCGGTGCACAGAATTTTTCTAACACACAAGCAAGCAAGACGCCACACCCCGTGCACCCTAACATACACACAACTCTACCGGTTTCTATAAAAGTGCAGGTAACATCTGCTTGATCAATAATTCAAACTAATTAAAACAAAAAAAATGAAATATAACAAACCACGTACAACAACCGGCGCATCAAGCAAAAGAATAACTCGAGGTCCGGATCCCCAGACTCTTGGTAAGTTCTGTTAGCACAAACTGCGATAATTTATTTTATTAGATTTCAATAAATATTTTAAGGCTTTGAATTTGATTTTTAACTATAATAAAAATTTAATCCTTTAGTAAAGAAGTTCTTAAAAGAATAAAAATGTATTTCGATGTTCATTTCAACACTGTAGGAATACTCAAATTTAGTAAAAGGGTAAAACATGTAATTTGATCCGGATTTTCAATAACTGGTAGGGGATCTAATTCCCGAATGATTAAATACAAACGATGACGACCACAATCTTAGTCCAATCCGATACATTAGAAATCTCACTTTTGCCAACACAATTTAGGATGAATCAGGATGAAGCTTAGTGTGTGACAGGGAACATTCTGATCTACCTAGACAAAAAGCAAGTATATTAAAGTCCCTCTAAAATTACGGAAATACCATGATCTGGAAAACACTTCAACCTGAAGCGTATAGGTCCAACACCGGTATTAACGAAGGTATACAGTTCCTGCGAAACATGACAGGATAGATTAATGCCAATGGTTAATTTTTTTTTCTATAACAGTTAACTGCGGAAAACTGAAAATAAATATTAGACTCACTTACTTTATAATTCGATGCGATTTAATTGTCGAATCTTCTTACGGAGAGTTTTCACCATATAAAGGCAAATGATTATTGAGATATCGATTATGTAGTTATGTATATCATTATTATTTATTTCCAGATAACTTATAAAATTTTTTATCGTAAGAATAACCAATATAATATTAAAACAAATAAAAAGCTTATGAAATTCCCCTTATAATAGTTAAAACACGTTTTTGTTGTTTTCTAAATTTCTATAAATTGTACCGGCCAAGTTTTCGTTAAATTTCCAGAACCGATTTGAGTTTGTGAAATACAAAGCACTTTCGAAAGGTAGTTAATAATCATACAATTTCTGTAGATCATTTTGAAAAATCTTTGTAGCCTAATAATCTACAATTTTCGTAGATATCGTGGCAAAAGTTTTGTATCTTAATAATCGTATGGATCTTCTGTAGATAATTTTAAAGGTAATTTTCTTCTCTGATACCTACGTATATATATATATATATATATATATATATAAATAATTGTTGATTAATGAAATGCTATACTTCATCTCCACGCACAGGTAAGTGACGTACTGCCTAAATTATGATGTTATTTAAATTTTGTTTTATTTTACAAAAAGTGCTAAATGTCGAAACAAGCAAACTTTGCTGATCACGATATTATTTAGGAAAATCAGAACCTTTTATTTGGGTCCCCACACACGTCGCCGAACAGTGGAGGCAAGCATGGCGACGCTTCGGGAGAGAAAGGTACCCCGAGGTGCCTCAACCAGAGCCCCGACGGACCAATTGGCAGTCGTTGGGAAATAGCGGTAATCCATTGTTGCCTGAAAGACGATGGGATGATCAGAGTCCGGCCCAATAAATCCGGGATCATGCCCGATATCTCCTCAACCGCCTCGAAAACCATCAACGGCAGGTCGAGTTGCACGTGGTCAGGGCCAGGCAATACCTGGCCAACGTGGAGGACGATATCGCGGCCGGTAGGATCGCGAGTTCCTACTGTTACCAGCCGCCGCCCAACTCCAAACCGGTACGTAACACAAAGCGACCGGTAATGGTGTTTGATGAATACCTATTCCCCCAGCAGACTACGGATACCCAGCAACATTGACAAAATACACTTTAAAATTAATAAATAATTAGTTTCTGTTCACCATTTTCTTTGCTTATTAATTAATATTACAAATTGTGTGATTAACCCCATAACTAGAGATTTATAGACAATAAATTGATAATATTATTTATAGAAATGGAACCCATCAAAATCCTACAGAAAGAACTGGAAAACGCAAGGGCAATCAATAGAAACCTTTATGGCCAAATCACTCAGTTGTCCCTGGAAGCACAGCAGATCAAAGCCAAATGGGTAGAACCCAGGAAGGTAAAATCGCTTTACCAACGACTCACCGCAGCCCAAAAGGGATGAGCAGATGAAAGACAACTGAATCAAAGTCTGAGGATTTAGGTGAAGGGGTTAGAAGTGGCATTATCAGCCTGCCAGGAGGTAGCTGCAGTTACCTACCCTCTCGTTTTTGCTCCTGCCCAACTAACATGCCGAGAACCAGCAACGACTCCAAAGACTAACCCGTTAACAAGCAGTTATCGACCCGGACGAAAGGAGCGGGCTAAACGTCGGGCCGCTCGATTATTAAATACTAAGTAATGCATAATGAACTTCTCAAATGTGTCATTTATTTTATAAAATACACATTTATTGTTATTTATTGATATTTTCAAAGATATGGTAAGTATCAATCCCACCGAGGTAGTAAGAAGACATCACACCGCCTGCATGAGAAGCTGACGCGAGAATTATGAGTGCAAATAATGACATAGGGGGACCAAAAATCAAAAGCGAGCATAGGTCTTTTATCGACAGCTCGTTGGACCCAGAGATCGTTCGGGCAATTACAGCATTAGCAATAGCGCTCACTTTTTGCGGACGATCTACCCACTCGAACACAGTTCCAACGTTGCATAGCAACGGGTGTCAAGTGGTAGCAAAGAAAATATTTATATGGAGTTACCGGGGTAACCACGATATAGTAAAACAAATTATGGCACCTAGTAACCCACCAGATCTAACAATTGGATACTCGTCAAAAATGACTATAGAAATGTATTCCAATGAGCAGTTTCTAGTAAAAGCTGAGCCATATTGCCATGACTACTAATACCCTAGAAAACATTTTGGTTCACGATCTACCACAGAATGTATTCATGCTCATTTAAATTGGTGGGCCAGGACTGGATTTTGTTTAAATGAATTGGAAATAGCACGCAAATATAGCAATGTAGATTTAAAATCAGACCCATAAACATCAAATAAACAACCTTAAAATATGAGGAAAATGTAGTTAAATATAAAATCAAAAACATAAAAATAAATCAAAATAATAACAGATATGCACCAAGATCAGCACTAAATTAACATAAAAATAACAAAATAACATAAAGATTTTACCTAAAATGAACAATTCATAAAAGTTATCAAATAACGAATAAATGGAATATTTTCAATAAGAAAAATCCTATTAAAAAATTAAATAAAATATATTGTTCATTTAATACAGAAATTGACAAAAATAAGAATTAGATATTACAATTAAAATCAAGGTCAAATTTTGTTTAAATGCATCAAAATTAACACGCAAGGTTAGGGTCACAAAATAGGTATATATACCAATTCATTTTCTCAGAATTTAATCACTTGTGAGCAATCAATTTTTCTCGTAAAAAGTTCAGACGTTTTTTTATCAGAAAAATTTGTAAATATAGCAAAGCCTTAGGAACGAACGTCTCGAACTACTATCAACAAAATACTATCGGATAATTATCGAAGTGAGGACGAGTGAATGCTATGAACTTAGTATGGAAACAATATATTTTATGAAAACAATTATATGAGTTCGAGTAAATTGTAGTTATAATATGTCGAAATTTTTCAGGCCCACAGCCACACAAATTGCAAGTCATTAAAATTTCACATAACTATCGAGCGTTGTAAGTGCGGATCATCCGTCTATAGCTCGTGCCCGTGAGGGTCTAGTCGTGCGTAACAACGGACTCGAACGTCAAATCATCTTATCCTATAGTGGCAGTGGGAAGATCGAGGACTAGTCTTTTTGCTGGCTCCCTTTCACCCATCTCCCGAAAATTCGACCTAAAATTCAGACCACATATCGGCTAAACTTATCACACTGAGTAGTCTAGTGGACACTCATAAAATCTAACATCAACATATGTATTCCTTAAGGCCAAATTTTGGATAAAGGGAAAGGGAATTATCGATATCGATGCAACGGTCAAAATTTTATTAATAATTTTAAAATCTAAAGTAAAATAAATTGATAATCATAAAAGGAATATTTCATATTAACATTTCCACTCAATCTAGAGAAAAATTTGAGGATACGACCCCGAGTAAAATTCAATATTAAATCGACCTATTAAACTGAGTTTCAGGAAAACCTAATGGTGAATTAAAGAAAACTAGATAGATTTCAGAAACTTGGTGAAAATAAACTCAATCTAAAAATCAATTTATTAAAAAAAACGATCGCCGAAGCTATTGGTAAATAAAATAATAAATTAGAACTTCAATCAGAAAATAAATCTAAAACCAATTTAATAAGTAAAATGATTACCGAAATTATCTAGAGAATTAAATAATAATTTAATCAGAAAATAAATTCAAAATCACTTTATTAAATAAAATGCTCGCCGAAGTTATCGAAAAAATTAAATAATAAATTGGAACTTCTATCAAAAGGTAAATTGAGTTTAGATAAAAGTCAACCTGAAATCATACAGTGAAGACGTCAGATCGCTCGAACCTTAATAACCGCCCAAAACTTAACTAATGTAACGAAACAGATTCTGCAATACCATCTCTTAGAATCCAGTCAAGAGTGTAAAAAGATGAGATATTTTTTTGGGCACAGATACCATCAATCGATCCAAGTAGGAACCAAAATCATAGCATACTAGTGGTGGGTTACTGGGTTTTGACATTTGTTTTATCTTTCTGTTGTTACCCCGGTAACGCCATATAAATACTTTCTAGCTACCACTCGGCACCCGTTGCTAGGCAACGTTGGAAATGTGTTCGAGTGGGTGAATTGTCCGCAAAAAGTGAGCACTATTGCTAATACTGTAATTGCTCGGACAACCCTCGGGTCCAACGAGCCGTCGTTAGAAGACACATGCTCGATTTTTTATAATTGATCCCTTCATGTCATGTATTTATCGTTGGAGTTCAATAAATAACAGGAATTCTATCATGATTTCTGGACTATCATACACATAAGTTAATACAATCAGACAACAAAACATGTATTATTCACGAGTTACAACACTTTCGAATTTTGTTTGGGTTGAGTTAACAATCGAGCGGCACGGCGCCTGGCTCTTTCCTTGCGTCCTGGGCGAGCGTTAGTATTTACTGTTGCTGCTGGGTTCGGGACCGAGGTTGGAGTAGCTGCCGACTCCCGGTAAGCTAATTGAGCTGGTGCGAACACGAGAGGGTAAGTAACGGCCGCTCCCTCCTGACTGGCCGACAGGGCAACCTCCAGTCCTCGTATTTGCGTTCGTAAGCTTTGATTTATTTGCTTTTCCTCTGCCCATCCCTTCTGAGCAGCTGTGAGTCTCTGGTATAGGGGTTTTATTTTTGCTGGATCTACCCAAGTAGCTCGGGTTTGATGTATTTCTCGAGTCAGCTGGATAATCTGATCATACAAGGTCTTGTTATTTTGCCGTGCCAGGGCCAGTTCCGTTCGTAATAATTGCAGAGAATCCATTTCTGGAATTATTAACATCAAAAGGGTAACCATTATCATAGAACTAATAGATACAACGGGAATTAAACAAAAACTTCCTCGACAAATTATTATAGCATCAAATAGAATGAAATTAATTTCGAACCGAACTAATTATTTATTTTTAATAACAAAGAAAATATAAACTAAGGTTAATTCAGGATGTCAGTATCAAGTGTCAGTGAATCCCCTCGCTACCCACTCCTCCGGGGAGCAGTTCGAGAAAATCATTACTGGCCGCTTAGCATTGCGAACCCGGTTAGACCCGGCCATCTGAGAGTCCTTCCTGTTTTCAATCATCTCTCCACAGGTGCCTCCGTGCATGGGTCTGCGTGGCCGTGGGTGGTGATAGGCAGTAGCAATCCGGCCGGTTTCGATGTCGTCTTCAATGTTCGCCAAACATTGACGGGCTCGGACCACCTGTAGGTCCACCTATCGTTGATGGTTGAGAAGACCATCGAGTAGGCGACGAGCGTGTTCATGGATTTCTGAAGCTGGATTCCACTCCTCCCAGAGCTGTTCCGAGGCTTCGGAATTTCGGTTAGAATCTTCCGATTGGCCACTGATCTGTTGGGATTCGGGTGGGGAAGACTCGAGACGTCTGGATTGTCGGAATAGCTTCCACGCTTCTCTCCATTGGTCGGCAAGTTGCATAGGAATAAGATCCGGATTTGAACTTCCTTAATGAGGTCATAATTAAAACAAATTCCTTTTGAAAATTCAACAATTAAATACTAATAGTGGGAAAACAACTAAGAGTGTCGATATACGTGCGGATCTCTCGTGATTTTTCCTGACTTGGCATATCTAGTTGTGGGAGTATCAAAATCAATTGATGCGGGGTCCTGAATTTGGCATTTTAGTTTTCAAGTTTATACGAATTACTAGACATTCATTAAAAAAAATGCAAAAGAAAAATATTCTTCATTTAATGTATAATACAAACTCGCCAGTGTATGGCAAAATCGAATCCCTGATTCACGTTCATTTTGTTATATTGACCGACGAATGTCTAACAGAAAAAACATCACCATTCCTACGCTATATCGATGATCTAGAGAAAACAAGTCAACTTATAATGAAATTTAACGTGCGTTTCTAACGTATTTATTTATACTATTCTAAAACAAAATTAAAATTGTTTCAATATACCCTAAATAAAGATTCCATCTATTTGGTGATTTACAATCTATAAATGATAAAAGCTAAAATCTAAAAATTATGATACATAATTACAACAAAATGGATGTAAACATAATAATCTAAACATAAAGAATCATTATCTTAGAATTCAAGTATAAAATTCAATAATAAATAAAAATTCGACGGTAAGTTTTAGTACCAAACCGTTTATAAAATACTGCGATATTATTATGATGTATACACGAAACAAAGCATTTAATTTTACAAACTCCTTATTTAGTACTGAAAAATCATAGTTACTTATGCATTTCAAAATGAAAGGAAAAGAAAAATCGTTACCAATGAGCTGTGAGTCAGAATCGGATACCGATCTTTCGCCAGGTGGGCTGGTCGAAGCATTCCTTTTTCGATAAATTCGTTGTCGATTCATTTTCTAATGTAGTACTAATCCAATGATACCGGGTGAGATTTTATATTCAAATGATTGTGGGTGTTTGTGCTTTGTGTAGCACTTTAATATAACTGCATTTATCTAAGAAAGTACGCGATATTCGCCATTCAGCGGGAATATTACGAATCTATAGATAATAATTGATAATTAATAATAAATTTATAATTAATGACGTGAATTTATAGTTATGATTAATAATATGAATTGATAATTGATAATATGAACTTATAATAAGGGTTTATAATCGATAATATGAATTTATAATTAATAATATGAATTTACAATAGGGATTTATAATCGATAATATAAATGTACAATTAATAATATGAATTTACAATAAGGATTTATAATCGATAATATAAATTTATAATGGATAACATAAATTAATAACATGAATTTATAGCGAATAACAACGATTTCATTTTTATTTAATTACCCGTCACCTTCCCTTAATTGACCTTAGGCGCATTTTGTGTTCATATTACATTTAGTGAGTGCCCACTGGACTACTCGGTGTGACGATTTTTAGCCGTAAGTAGAATAATTTAGGTCGAATTTACAGAAACCGAGAAACGAGGAAGTAGCCAAAAGACCCCTTCCTTATTTCTCTTTTCTTCTATACGGAATAATATTGACGTTCCAACCCCTGCGTTCCGCACGCCGGGTCTTCACGGGCACAGATCATCGGCGATATTCCACGCACTTACACGAATCTGGATTGTATGCTGATTTTACTATCTTGCAATGTATTGGCTGTGGGCCGGAAAAATTTCGACAAATAAATTAATTATAACAACAAATTCGATTTTAATATTGTAGATATTTATTATTATATTAACAAAAAAAAACAAAATACACAATTACTTGACCAAAATCATTCATAAAAGTATAAAAATACATCTCCCCCACGCCGACATCCAAGCAGAGCTCTATCGAGGTTGCGAGGGCGGGGCGTGGAGAGAGAGTTCCAAATAAACTACTGCTCACCTAAAATTACTTCAAATATATTTTCAAAAATTAGCACAGTTTTTGTCTCAAAAATTTGTTAAGTTTTATGTGAAAATGCATCGGTATTTATACCTATTTTCTGTCCCTAACCTCGCGTGTTAATTTTGATTTAGTAAAACAAAATTCGACCTTGTTATTTTCTAGTGTATTCTAATCTTTATTTTTATTATTTTTTAATTTATTTTGATAATTTTTTATTTAGAATTTTTATTGAATTATTTCTAATTCAAATTTTTTGATTTAAATTTCATTTTTATGAACTTTTATTGATTTATCAATTTTCAGTCGAATTTTTTGGGTTTTCATGTTATATTTGTATTTGTATCGTGCGGATCTTGTTGCATTTTGTTATTATTTTAATTTATTTTTATGTTTATTATTTTATATGTAATTCTCTTTTTTCTCATATTTGATAGGGTTTAATTGATGTTTTAATAGGTTTATTTTAATTTGCATGTGTGTTACCGATCCATTTAAACATTTTCCAAGGCCGTTTGTGTTCTGGCCCAACACTAGAAATTGAACTTTAAAATATTTTCGACGTATGATAGTTGACAACAATAGTAGAGACGAGACTCCATCAATATAGTGCCTTTAAAATTTATATTAATTACACCCCTCCACCCTGTAGGTGTTAATAATATCTGATGGAATAAAATGTTTGAATAATGGCAAGATCCTTTAGCAGAAGCCAACGAGGATCAAATTTATTAACAAAAATCCGGCACTATAAGGCGGATTACCGAGGTTTTATCGAATTAGATGTTGTTGGCTAAGTACCTGTAAAATCAGAGCTTGATTTGTCCATCAATGTTAGCTAGGAGGCAAACGAATAAATCTTAAAGAAAACAAGATTAATCACTAATCACCAATTACATTCACGTACCTAAATAATGGATAATAATGCTAATCCAAATTTCATGCATCTCTGATAATTTCGAAAAACTGAAGGTGAATGGCTCAATCAGATTATTTAAATCACGAACGACAGTGAAATGAAGAAGTAAAAATTTGTCATGATAATTATACCTACCCAATAAACAAAATATAGTTGACATTGATAATCTGAAACACTAATGTAAATAAATATAATAAATAAGTCTAATGACCCACTCGGTCCTAGTCCTACAGTGGAATGATCATTACATTCCATGTGCAGACGGAAATTACAAATTGGCATACGCCGATTTCATTTTAAAATTAAATACAACAAATACCAGTTTTGGATATTCTCGATGAGAATTATTCTGTGTTTAGTAAACACCTCTACAGTAAATCAATCAGTGAATAGTATAAATTCACGACTGCATTACTACTCCATCAAATATATTTTCAAATGTCCAATAATACAATCAACAAAATTACCAGAGGAATGAACCCAAAACGAACCAAACCTGACCGATCCTTGGTGGAAACCGACCCTGACTACAACCAGATTGACAATGGGCGAAGTAAATAAAATTTTTATCTAAATTCATAACCATTTAATTAAATTGAAAATTACAGACCCTTACCTCATTGATCATTATAAGAAAATTTCATTGAATTACGTTTTAAATTGAATGTGTCCAATAATCTTATCCCCTAGAATCAAATCTAACACAAATCGATTGGTCCAATGATTCTCGAACTACCCTAACGGTATCAGGCCGGTTTGTAGCACAATATTGCCAAACACTTTCGGACCACGGCTATACATGTCCACCTGCGACAGCGAAGAATGGCCTTACCGAAACATGCGGCAGGACGATGATGTATAGATTCCGAGCCTTGCAACAAAAAGAGAACCGGGTCAAAATCCGGCTAGAGATCCAGCATCAAGCTGAAGTCGCATTGCAGCATCTAGAATATATGGAAAGGAGATTTCGCCGACTTGCTCGAATAAATTCCGACATTGCAAGTGGCAGGATACCCAGCACTGAGGGGTTTGCTACGGAGTATGGCATATCTTTCAACCTCGACGACCCAGCTCTACACGAATCAGAAGCTCCGACACATCTGGCGTTACCGAATTGCATTATCCAGCTCGACCTATTGGAAAACTTAAACGCTCAAGCGAATGATGACCACTCATATTCTTGATGACCTTTTCTACGAAAACCCACAAGCGAGAGACTTGACAAATTCACAAACAAATGATTCAAATCTATAGCGTATGTATGTGTTTGGAGAAATAAATGTTTTTCTTATCTTGACTAAATTTTGAGTTTTCACAAAATGATGCTTGAATGAAATGTAACAATTTTTAATTATTTAAAATTTTAAATTACTGATTTTTTTCTTTGCTATAAAAATTCGCTATTAAATAAATGATCTTCTTAATGTATTATAACCTAGATTATAGAGATTATTAAATTAACTATTTAATTTCTTATATGGTAATAAATTGAGATCGTAAAATATAATTACAGTTTAATAAATATTACAGTGAAATAAGTTGTAGTAAATTAATTCATATTTTCCATAAAATAGCTTGATAAAGAAAAAAAAAGATTTTTGCTGCAGATATCTGATAAGAGGTGAAAAGGAGTTTTTATGTAATATTACCAATCCAACTCTTAACGCTAAATATTACTCATATAACGGTTTAATAAAGTTCTTTTAAATTTAGCTATGGAAGAGATCCAATCAATCCGCAAGGAACTGAAAAAACTGCGCCATGAGAATACGGATCTGCAACGGCAACGACTGCAATTATGTCAAGAACTCCAACGAATTAAAGCCCTTTGGGTAGAACCATCACTGGTTTTATAGAACCATAATTATAAAATTTTTACTTTAACATTAAATTCGATAACCTATGGTAATAGTATCAAAAAGATGATAATAATAGCAATAATAATAATATAAAAATCTAAATATGATTATAGACAATTATATATCCTAGGTCTTACTTTTGGATGATTTATGATCGGTTGTGAGGTAATAATTCGGAATGTTTTCGAAACTTACAATTATACGGGTCTTTCTTTAGCTATAATTTATGTAAATTAGTAATTTTTTTCCGATTTGACCTTCATCCTACATTTGGTTATTAGCTTTCTTCGCCTACATGAACTTCTTTATATGTATTTCATTGCCATTTGGATACCTTGATATTTAGACCTTTCCCAGGAACTTAACACTACTCTTTCGAGGGTTGGGCGATAGTATTTAGGATGGGAGAATACTGAGCGGTTCCAGCTACTGCCTTCATTATGGGTTCCCCGCTAACCACCGGTTCGATCTGGGTTAATCAAAATTTCATTTTAATAGCTTGAGTTCTTGTAGATCATGGTGTATAGAAATAAGATTTAAATACAATATTTGAAATTTAATCCTCGTGATGGAGGCTCGATAATAAAAAAATAAAGAAAATTATTTCGAACATAAAATGATAAAACATTTTAAACTAAACTTTATTTTCATAAAAAAAATGTTTCCGCATAAATAGAAAAACTCTATAGTGACTGTCGTATTTGGTTAAAAAAATAAAATTTTCAATAATAATAAATAAAAATAACAACATTATAAACAAAAAAATGTTTACTTTTGTCTTTTTTAAGATTTCGTTCCAAAAATCGTAACAAATAATTGAATAACAAATAAAAGGTAAAAACAGTTAAAATAGTTAAAAGAGAGTTGTAAAAAGTTTTGTTAAAAGAGAGTAAATTTTTGCTCGACCAGCATTGCCTTATATATCATGATTTCCCGTGCGTGTGTTTTGATACGGTAAAACAAGGAATTTTCCAGAATATTCTTAAAATATAATTTTTTAATTCCTTTTGATTTATTATTAAATTTTTACATTTTTTTGTATAAAAATTTTATTTTATTTTTATTTATTTTATTTTTCTTTACATTTTCCATTTTTCTTTTTAAATTTAGGTTTCCCGCTCAAAAACCCACAGGCATTATCGTGCTGGTCAAACAAATACGGGCTTAATAAGTTTTTGCGCAACACTTCGGTCATATATGAAAATAATAATAAAAATTAAAAACCATACTTCTTCCTTACTTCCAGGGTCTCTCCACGATCGTAACTAAGATTTTTGAAAAATATCATTAAATTATGTCGATCTGGCATCGATTTATATAAAAGGGTTTTACAAAAATGGTTTTTGATGCGTTAAAACAAAACGCTTACACGTTTTTACCACATTTTATCAATTATCCCCTGGTTAACAAATTTTCGTGATTCTTTTTTAGTAAAATTTCTAGTTACATCCTAAGCTTTATTCTCAGTTACTTTCTAGAAAATAAGCGTTTTTGATGGATTTGGAGTTAATTTGATGAAAGTGCTTAATTGTGCTAGTTTTTATTGTTTTTAAATGTTTTTATTTATTTTTTACATATTTTTTCAACATTTTTTTAATAATTTTTGTCTTATTTAACTCAAAAATAGACGACATTTGATAATTTTCTATCCATTTGAATTTCCAACATCGAGTTTTATCTGAAGTCGTGCCAGATAAACACAATTTTTATACTTTAGTTTTTACCCAACTATCTCTAAAAACTTATTTTTGGAATTTAGTTTGATCACATCAATTTTAAATATTTGGAAATTTCTTAAAACAAAATATTAACTTTTCAATTAAAATATCGGTTTTTATCAATATACTTATTACTTGTTTTTTGATTTAATAATTAAATTCAATTTTTTATTTAATTATTTTATTTTCCAAATAAATTTAAACGATTTTAATAAATTTTGGTTAAATTTTTTGTTTTGCATTTTATTTTAATTTGTTGTAGTTTTATTTCTTTATAATTCATTTCTTGTGTATTTTGAATGAATTTATTTTTTTTGGAATACTCCTTCCTTGATTTTATAAGTCAACAATTTTAATATTTAGTTTACCGCTCAATATTTTGAATCAGTTTTCCTGTTGGACAAACAAAATTAGCTTTGTTTAACCCCAACAATTTTCAAACTTAATTTTATTTATCATCGTAGTACTCTAATTGCAGTGTTTTTATTAATTTTTATTTAATTTGTTTCTTTTTTTAATATTTAAACATTTTGTTCATTATTCAGTGTTAATGTAAAAATTCAAACTTGTTCTTTGTAAATATTTACAAGTTATCATTTTGTTTCATGAATGTATTTATTGAAGACATTTGCATTTTTAAGTTTATAAATATTTTATATATATATATATATATATATATATATATATAATTTAAATAACATTTATCGTTTATTTATTTTTTTTACATTTATACCAAATTAATTTGTCAATTTTAATATTTACATTTAATCTCGAATTTATCGATATTTGTTTAAATAATATTAATTATGAAATTATAATAATGCCTAAATCAGAAGATAAAAAAAATACTTTTAAAGTAAATTTATCATTTATCATGTAAAGTTTAATAATATTTTTTTTAGTTTCAGACGTTTGAAGAATTAATTAAAGTTGATATTCTTATAAAAAAAAGGACAAAATTAGATGTAATTTTTATTTTTTCATTATGTAAGTTGATAAAATAATTAAGGATAATGAAGAAAGTCATTTAGCTCAATGTTTTGATAAATGGGTCACTCTAAATTGTAGTTTGGAATTCAGTTAGTTATTAATTACAATTAATTAATATATGTAAATAATTATAATTTAGTTGAATTAAGAAATAAATTGGGTCCAAAAATACTTACCTTAAATTTATTATTAGTTAACGAAGAAGAAGTTGTTAATATTTTGTTCGAATCAATCGAAAATGCACATCTATTTCTTGCATTGCAGTGATGGATTTACTTCAACACTTGGTATGCGATATAAGACAAGATTTTCTTCCATATTTGGAAAGATCGTTTGTCTTAATAACTTCAGTAATAGAAAGGGCTGAAAATAACGCCGAAATGTTTCTCGGTGCATTCAGCTGTATCGCTCATATTTTATTATTTCTAGAGCGTCCTTTGATTAAGGATATACAACAATTGCTATCCTTAATTAAGCCGCTTTTATTTCACAAGAGTAAATACTACATTCGGCATTTCTCTGCACAAAGTCTTGCTTATTTGCTGAGAAAATGTAAAGAATTCAAATCTGTTTTCACAGATAACATTTTGATTGGCTTAGTCGATGGAAAATCCGAAACAATTTATTCAGATGCCATTGGTCATCTTATGTCAAGTTGTATCAAAACAAATGATTCAATTTATTCTTCCGGACCAAAATTATTTATTAATTACTACGAAATTCTACACGAAAGACAAGATGTATTTTTCGTCAATTGTTTCGATGAAATGTTTAAATCTCTACTCAATAATCTTTCGGATGTCGGATATAGAGATCTTTGGAAATTAATAGTTGATCAAATTTGTATTATAAATGATCAAAAGGCGCCTGATGAATTATCTTTGTTGGTGATGGAATTGTTTTTCAAACATGCACGTACAAAATCACTTTTGACATGCGTCAAATCAATTGTTAGTCACGTACAAGACTTAATTAGACGAAATCCTTCCAATAAATTAGTTGAGTTGGCAAAATTAATAGTGGATAAATTGCCATTTTCAAATGATATAGAAGAAATACTTCGAGATTTAATCTATTGCGACGGAATGAATATCGAAAGAAAGTTTGAATTGGTCGCGCAATATATCAATAACAAAGATTTACAAATGGTTAGTTTAATATTTATAATTAAATGCCCAATTTATAAATATAAAAAACAGTATAATTTTAGCAAAATCTATTTTTAGAAATTATTTAAGTTTTATTATTGGTTGTTGCATTATTCAATAAAAATAATGCTTTTCTATTTTTTATATAAATTATAAGTTATAAATAAATTTACCTAAATTAAATTCAGTATTGATAAACTGATCTTATTGATATTCTGTTTGATGCCAGTATCGAGATAAATTATTGTTCCAAAAGCTCATAGAAAGCAATTTGACTTTTTTTGATTGAATTTTAATATTTTACGTAATTCATAACTTTTTACTAATAAGAATATCAGTTTTATATAGGAACTTCTACATAGATTACATAATAACAAAATATATTTCCTATAACGCAATTGGTTAGTTTTTAACTAATCAAATTTTTTGTCCTAATAATGATTGGAAATTATGATTTTTGGTGAATCTCAAATGTAATATATTAATTATTTACCAATATGTTTCGGAAATCTTATTAAATTTGTTATTTCATGGGCAAATAAATTTTTAAACTCATTACTATAATTGGTTTTTAACCAATCTTATTTTAGATAGTTAAACACTCGCTCAACGAATACCTCCCAAAATGCATCAATATATCGTGGCTACAATCAGATCCGCAAAATTTCTACACGATTCTCAAAGAAATGGCAAAATTGTCATTAAAAAGTTCCCGATTTCCAAACAGAGTGAATGGAATGAAAATATCGGACATATAAATTTCAATTTGTTTTTCATTGAAGATGAAACCGAATGTTTACAGGAACGGATTAAAAAAGTACTAAATGGAGAATACGAGGGAGAAGATTATGAAGAGATTTTGTGGATGATTCTTATCGTAATTCCCCATTCCTATCCGTTGAATGTTGACAAGAGTATTTTGGACTGTTTAAAAAATAAGATCGAGCCACTTTTAAACTCGATCGAAATCGATACAAATGTCTTAGTTAAAATAAATGCACTCTTCGAATGCATTGTCCACATGGATTCGTGCCAGAAAATAGGCGTACAAATCCCAATAAATTTAAACAAATTTATCAATTTAATCGATCAGCATGAATTTAATTCTCCACTTGAGCCGGTTCTCCTTGAAATAATCTATAAATCGTTAGCAGTTGAAAAAACACCAGAAACGTTCTCCGATCGATTATCGATTTTCGTTCAAAAACTGCAATCACCGAGTCATCAAACACGATTGAATTCCATTCGAATTCTACAGAGAATTCTCCGATATGATTCCACAGTTCAGAATCATTTGAATATCTGTGAAAACATTGAAAACCTATACGAGTTACACGAAACTGAATTGGTGAAAAAGAAAGAAGCGTAATCAATTTCATGAATGGCATCTCATACCAGCCGAATATGAGTCGGACTAGCAAGGATATAATTGCCAGTTTTCTCATGGGATCACTGCATATCCAATTATCTTCGCTTTGGAAACCGATTAGCCAGACTTTGTCATCGTTTTATATAACTGGACAGGATAGGGAAAACTCATCGAAAGAAAAGCAGATGGAAAATGAAACCGTTATCTGGTCAGTTGTTGAGAATCAATTGAATTATTGTCAAAAAATGATCAATTCAAATCTGGAAACCGAAAATCAAATCACATTTAACAGTGATCTACACAAACAGTTTATTATGGATAAATTCTATCGATCTCGCTCAGCCAATTGGCTTCAATTGAGAGTGAATATCATCAAATTTATCACGAGAATTCCCGAGCTATCTGGCAAGAAAACCGTTACATTATCACCTTTATTGATTAGCGTTTACACCGATGAGTACTGCACCAATAAATCCCCAAGGGAAATACGAGAAAACACGCTCATCTCAATGATGATACTCTACTCTAAATTCCCGAACATTTCCAGCACCAAAAGCGAGAAACTATTGAAGAATCTGTATTACAAATGTTTAACCAATAAGAAACCCGCTTTGCAATTGGCAGCATTCGAAGTGTTAATCAATTATAAAATTCCGGAAATTCAACAGTACAAACAGCAAATCATTGAATATCTGAAAAATAACAACGACGAATTGAAACAATTATCATTGTCATTGATTCAGCCTGGTCAAAGGCAGGTGATGGTTCCGATTATGTTACGTATTGTCGTAGGAAAGCTCAAGTCAATCGGAAAATCGAAAAAGAAAAATCCCATGATTTCATATTTGCTCGAGCTAGACCAATCGGAAATGGGGCATTTATTAACGATTTTAGTCGAAGGTTTAAAGGTCACAGATGACAAATACGATCTCGTGAACCCAGAAGAGGATATTCAAAGGATCAGTGAGAAAATACGACAGTCGGTTTGCAGTGGTGATTTGCCAATATTTGTTATTCAGGCAATTTTCAAAACCCTTCAAGGAGTCTCGATGACATTGAAATTGATTCTTGAAAATCTCGTTAATAAGCTTTCCAACGACCAATTGAACATGATATTGAGAGTAATTCTAGATTTCTATGCCTGTTGTCATTACCAACGGGAAACACAACATGAAGTGTCAATTATAAATATGAAAGTATTGAGACAAAGCCTAGCGAATATTGTGTTATTCTATTTCAATAAAATCGAGACATTTAGTTGGTCGGAATTGCTATTGGATGAAATCGCTAAATTAATGGTCGATCCCAATGTCGAGAAATTAGTGGAACAAAATCAAACCAGTGTCAACATAACCATTCAGTTATGTGTTTTGTGGTCGGAAAAGGAACAATTCACCACTCGCATATCGCCACAATTGATTCAATGTTTCATTGAGTTGCTACTGAAACCGAAATTGAATCGAGAAATTGTCGGATACAAATTAGTGACGATACTTTACAATATCATGACGCATGCAAATTCCGGAAAGGACTACGGAAAGCAATTCCAACCCAGCATCAATACTCATTTACCGGCAATTATTGAATATTTGTCGCAGAGATTAAAAATATCAAATTGAAAACCGTATTGAAACTTAGCTCAGAAATGACAATAACGAGAAAAGAATTGGATATGGTGACGATTTCTGTGGATTATATCATGAAATCAAATCGAACTGATATCGACAAAGAAACCATTTCTGCAATGATCCACTGTATGCTCGTGTTCCTTTACAATACCAACAAAACGAGTCTAGTCGGATCGGAATCATCAGATATTACCGAAGACAACCGAAGTGAAATTAAAGAACAATTAGAAGTCGACTTTTTGCGTGCTATTGAATCACTGTCAAATATTGTCGACGCTGAGCAAAACATAGTTTATTTTGAGTAAGTAAATTTTTATTTATTTTCCCTCATTTATTGTCTTTGTAATTTAGGAGGTTTTTAGGACTGTTTTCGCGTCTACGAAAAAGAGCCAGTCGAATGGTGTTGAGTATTTTCATTTCGAAACTATGGCCGAGATTGTCTGGTGTGCTTAGAGTGGCAGAAGAATTTAAAAACCTTGGAGAGATATCAATTAAGGTAATTTTCAATTATTATTTTTAAAAAATTTTTATAAAAAATTAATTTTTAAAATTAATACAATATTATTTTTAAAAATTTTCATTTGTAATCAATAAAAATCGCTTTTTCATTTCCTTTAAATTTTTTTCGTTTCTAAATTTCTTTTGAAAATTTTTAAAATCAATAAAAACTTAATTAAATTAAAAAATCGTTATATGAAAAAATCAATAAATTTAATAGTTTTTCCTTATTCAAAAAATTAATAAAAATCGATATTATAATTTTTTAATATGTAATCAATACAATTTTATTTTTAAAAATTTTCATTTGTAATCAATAAAAATCGCTTTTTTATTTCTAATTTTTTTCGTTTCTAAATTTCTTTGTAAATTTTTAAAATAGTGAAAATCAATTTTAAATTTTAATAAAAAAATCGCTATATGAAAAAATCAATAAATTTAATAGTTTTCCTTATTCAAAAAATTAATAAAAATCGATTTATAATTTTTTAATATGTAATCAATAAAATTCTCTTTTTCATTTCCTTTGATATTTTTACTTATTTCTTGTGAAAATATTTTATTTTTTCAAACTAGATGTCAACTAATATCTTTGACATTGATTTAATTGCTAATTAATTAATCTAAGATTAATTTTTATTCGAATATTGATTTATTGAATTTTCTGTGGTGTGATACAACACTAACGATAACTTTTTGTTAAGCTTAATTCCTGGGATGAAAAAGAACTCGGGGAAATGGATTGTGAATTGATATATTCCACAATCGATGGAGTTAATGGTATTGTGAAAACTTTACCGATTAAAGACATCGTTAAAAACGCATCAGAAGTCTGTCAAACAAAAATTCACCCGAATCTCTGGGTTTATTATCTAGTCAGTCAGAATTGTCTCTTTATATTATCTGAAGTTTCCGAATTGAAGAATCGAATGATTGCTCAGGATTTTCTCGAAAGTCTAATTCGTTCGATTGCCGACTGCAATGAAGAGAATATCATTAAAGTCCTTTTCTATGAGAACATTTGGCCAGCATTGAGATGTGGAATCTCAAATAAACGCGAATTATTCCATAAATCTTTTATTGAAATAATAAAAACTGTCGTTCTATCGTTGGGCAATACCGGTCGATTCAAGGATATTGCTCATTTAGCGGTTTCTGAACCAGATCAAGCTAGCTCTTTCTTCGATAACATGTTAAGCATGACTCCGGCATTGATTTCCAAAGGCTTGAGACAACTGATTAGATTTCTCAGTAAAAATACGATTTCCACTTTGAATATTAAAGAAATTCTTTTGCCTATGGTTTGGAAACGACTGGAATTGATTTCAGAAGAATACAACTCAAAAGATCGATCTACTCTAACGAATGCACACCGAGAATCTCTAACCTCGAGTTTTGAGGCATTAACCGCGATAGCAAAGCATTTGCCTACAGATCAATACGAAAGGTTGATAACGGATCAATTAAACCAGTTGAAAAAAAACAGCAACGTTGAGTTGGGAATCAAAATAATAATCGCAATTCTCAATGGGTATAATCCCGAGAAATACGATGAGAAGGATGATCACTCGTTTATGGTGGAAATCCTCAGTGAATTAGAAAGGCATTTGTCGAAAAGGATACCGAAACAAAATCGACACAAACACGCTCAAAAATCGATTGAAGTATTGAACAATGAAGAAAATTCCGAATGGACAGTGCGAGGAGTAACTCTCCAGGTTCCGATAGTGTTGGCCATTGTAAACGTGTTGATAAGACTGCCGAAAAAGTATTTGAAAGAAACGATAACAAAAGTCATTTTGAAAATCTGCGAATTCCTGAAAGCCGAAGAACCGGAAGTACGCAAAGAAGCGGGAAATATTCTATTCAATATTTTGGAAATTCTGAATGATCCGGAATCCAATCAACCATCGGAAGGTCCAATAAAATATCTCGGATTCTTTATTCAGACTATTAAGAACAATTTAAATCGAGGATTCCAACGGCATGTGGGGTTGTACACTTGTCACAGTGTGCTGTGTCGGTTGCACGAGAAACGGTATTTCGATCGATTAACAGTCGATGATGGCACAATCAAGCACATGGGCGCTCTTTATATCGACGAGTTATTCGGAGAAATGGCGAGAGAAAAGACTGAAAGAGCGGCAGCGGAAAAGCCAATCGCGCATGAAGCTAGACAAGTTAGAGCATTTGAAGGATTCCGATTATTGGCTAACATTATGGAAAAGAAACATATTATGGATTTTTTCCGAATGATTATCAATGCATCTCAGGGCTATCGGAGTAACACAAATCTACGTAAAGTCCAATCGATATTCGATTCGATTCAAAGCAAAGGAGGAATTTTGAAGAATCGCAATCTAGAACCAACAACCGTATTTGAGATTGCATTTATCCTGATTACCGAAAATGCGCAGTCGCTATTTAGTTTGGAAAAAGAATCGAAAATCAATAGCAGTCAACACAAATCAAGTGTAATCGATTTTCATTTATACAAGCCGACAAAACGATTCGATGAATTGGAGGAAGCGCCAAAAATGAGCTCATTACGAAGCGGGTTTCATTTGATAGTAAATCACGGGTTGTCATTGATTTACAAACTGTGCAAGTTGCATGGCAACTCAACTGAAATCCAATTGGCTGCAATGTTGGATCCGGTTTTGATTCACGTTTTGAACATTCTCGACACAGTTCAATACCAATTGATTTTGATTTCCGGAATGAAATGTCTCTATGAAATCGTCCGAGTCGATCCTCCGAGTTTATCCGAGAATTCCTCGAGAATCCGAGAGATGTTATTCACAGTCAAGAGCAAATATTGCACTTATACCGATGTTAAAGACGCACAAAAGGAACAGATTATGAAAATCCTCAACCAAACAATAGCTATGTTCTTTCAGAAAGCCGGAATTCGATTGGATGATAATGAGTTCAAATTGCTGCTGCTCGGAGTCAGCGCTGACTGCCATAATATCGAGCGAGACATGAATTCGTTCGATTTGTTAAAGGCAATCATTGAAAATCGCATTAGTCAGCCGATGGAAAACGAATACCAAATCGTATTATCTGACGAGAGCTTCCAATCGCAATTCGAAGAGATAATAGAAAATGTGAAAAAGATTGCACTAATGTCACCGAAGGAACGCGAGAGGAAAAAAGCTCGATCTGTGTTAGCATCGTACTTTAAGAACTATAAGCAACCGGCGAATAAAATCAAGGATTATCTGTATTTGCTCTTTAAGCAAATGTCGACATGTCTCAATGAAGAAGAGCAATTATCGGGCTGCTTGATAATACAGGACATTTTCAACATCTATTCGTCCGCGGAAATCGATATGGAAAACATTAGCACGCATTTGATTGTGGGAATCAATGTAACAATGGTCTATCGGAGAACGGAAAAACTCGATAGACTATTGGACAGTCTCACAGTCGATGTAATGCGATTGGTCACCAGTGAAAGGCAGTTGTCTCTTTGCGATTATGTTTACAAATATATTACCGAGTTCAAACCCGATGATAGGAGGTTGTCGGTAGCATTGCATATGATGGCAGTTATGTCGAAAGAGATCAATTCCGAAAATCGACAGTCACAAGCGATGAGGTTTTTGGATGTTTGCATTAGGCTGATTCCCGATCTTTTTGAGAACTCATTTAAATTAGATGAGCAACTCAGTGCAGCAACCGGGCAAGATGCAAAACTGATGGCTGAATTGAGTAATCACTCTAAAAAATCTAAAACAACCGATCAACCGATAGAAGCAATTGAATTAGAAAACACCGAAGAATTGTCAACGAAACTAACAAATGTCAATGAAAATATCGATGGAGTGATTTGTGGATTGGCGTCGCTATTGGACGCGGATGTTGAAGATAATAATGACGTTGGGATAATGAGGGAAACCATTCAATCGGGATTGTCGACAAAGGTGTGGAAAGTTATTATTGATAAAATTTTGCGTACTCCAAGCCAAAAACTAAGGTTAAACGTCACCAATCAGATTATTTATCGACTATTAACTTTCGAACACCAATACAAAAGTGTCACAGATGTTCCATTCGGATCAGAAGAAATTATCAGTTCTATCAACATAGCTTTATTCCGTCAATATAAAAACCTCCAAATTTCATCGGATGAGTGCAATGGAGTTCTGGTTAACATTGTATTACTCTGGCAAATTATTCTCCAGAATAATTTCTCCGATGAGATGAAATCGACTTTCTGCACCAAAATGATAAACAATGCAAATTTTGTAGCCAACAACGAATTACTTAACGGGAACTCGATTGTTATTCGTTGCGCGATATTAAAATTTCTCGGTAGTGTAAGCACGAAAACGAAATTAGAAGATCTGGACAGATTTAAATTGCAGGGAAAAATTATGAGAATGTGGTTAAGAGAAGAGCGACAGACATTGGACAAAAACAACAGTGACGCTAAAAAAGTCCACCGTAAACGAAAGAGAGAGGTTTGTACTCCGCAGGAAAAATTAAATTGGAAAGATTTGGTCGCAGAAGTTGGTTTATGCATTAAAAAATGCTTCGGAGAAGATAAATACAATAAGCTCATTGTTTTAATTGAAAAGGATCGGAAAAACGAGAAGTTGAAAAGGAAGATAGAAGAAAGCAATCTGGCTGTGAGCAATCCCGGTGAAGCACTTAGGAAGAAAATCAAAAAACTTAAAAGGAATTTGTAATTAAAATAAATATTTATTGCTTTATTGCAGAGCTTCTTAAACTTTTGTAATTCACGACCCCAATTATGATTGCCCTACTTTATTGAATTCCTAAAGGCACCTCAAATTTGTTACAAAATTTTAAAAATGTTATCAAAGTTTTTGTACTACTGATAAAAATAAGTAATTTACTAATAGATAATTTTACATTTATCATATGGAAAAACGTTAGAAATATTTTAAATCAAATAAAAAAGCCGGTGAAATGAATTTTATTTTTTATAAAATTTTCTAATTTTTTTATATATTTGTTAAAATATGCATTAAAATTTTCAAAATTGTTAAGAACAAAAGGTTTATTATTATTACTTTAAAACTACGGATCAACTTCATTTTACCCCCCCCCCCACCAGTAAAAATATATAAAAACACTAAATTAAAACTAAGAAACACTGCTATAATTTAATATTATAATTATATATACAAAACTAAAATTAAATAGCTGAGGAATCAAATTTTAATTTAATAAGTTATCCTGATGCTTTTCTATAAAAATTCGATAACATAATTTTCTATTCTTGATTTTTTCAAACTTTTCATTTTGTTTGGCCAATACAGGGTTTTGTTTAAATGAATCGGAAATAACACAGCAACGCAAATTTAAAATCAGACCTATTAACATCAAGTAAACAACCCTAAATCATGAGGAAAAAATGTAATTAAATACAAAATCAAAAACATAAAAGTAAATAAAATGATATACAAAATGCACCAAGAACCGCACGACATTAAGATATAAATAAAAAAATAACATGAAAATTCGACCAAAAATAGACTAAATTATAAAACAAGCATTTTAACAAATAAACTGGTTAAAAATAAAATATTTCTGGTTGGAAATATTCAATTAAAAAAATAATACATAAATTATCTAATTAATGTAAGAAAATGGAAAAATTAGTATTAGATATTGCAAGCAAAGTCAAGGTGAAATTTTGTTTTAATGTACCAAAATGAACACGCAAGGTTATGAATTTAATCACTAAAATCACATTTTCCTTGTAAAAGTCGTTTTCTACCGAAAAGTGCTGGGCCTAACACGAACGACCTTGGAAATGTTTAAATGAATCAGTAATACACACGCAAATACAACATGCAGTTTTAAAATCGAACCTATTAAAACACCAACTAACCCTGCTAAAATACGAGAAAGAGAACAATTAAATATAAAATTACAAAGCATGAAAGTAAATTAAAATAATAACAAAATGCAACAAGATCCGCACAAAATAAACACAAACATAACATGAGAACATTAAAATTTGACCGAAATTTGATAATTTTCCAAAAGATGCGAAAATCCATGAAAATGGAATAAAAAGCAAATAATTTGAATTGGAAACAATTCAATTTAAAAGAAAATTGTCAAATTAAATTACAAAAATAATAAAATTAAGAATAGAATATTCTAGAAAATAACAAGGTCAAATTTTGTTTTACTAAATCAAAATTAACACGCAAGGTTAGGGTCATACAATAGGTATATAAACTGATTCATTTTCACATATTTTCAATCGGTTTTTAACCTGAATCAGTCGTTATAAAAATTGAAATCAGTTTTTCAATCTGAACTTTAACTCGTTTTAATCTGTTCTACAAAATTTGGAATCAGTTTTAATTGATTCTCCACGTCGTACCCAGATAACCTCGTGAGAGCTCTGTCTGAGGTGTCAGCGTGGGGAAAGATTTTTATGCGATGATGAATGCAGCTACGAATATGTATTATGACGATTATATAGAATAAATATTTGATCAAACAACTCTTTGTCGAAATTTTTCCGGCCCACAGCCACTCACGCACCGCAAGTCAATAAAATATACACACAATTCAAGCTGTGTAAGAGCAGTTTATCTGCCAATAGCCTGTGCTCGTGAAGGTTCCGGCGTGAATAACGCAGGGCCCAAACGTCAAATCATAACCGTTATAAGGGAAATTGGGAGGAAGGGAAGTAGTCTTTTGGCTGCTCCCCAACCGCCCATTTTTCTATAAATTCGACTTAAAATTTTTATTCATACATCGGCAAAAATCATAAACACTGAGTAGCTCGGTGAGCACTCTTAAAATCATAATATGAACACAATTCTTCTAAGGCCAACTTAGAGGGAAAGAAGTGAGGATATATTCGGAAATCATTGTTATGTAAAATATAATCTAACTCGATCTTAAACAAACCAATTACGTAAATACTTATTAACTATTATGACTAAAATTATTAGGTCAAAACGAACGGAAAATTAATGACAGTAATACCTAGTAAAGATCAGTTACCCTCATAATAATAATTCCGCAAAAAATTCAACGAGAAAAAATTAATCAGAGTTAATAAATTGCCCATGAACCAGTTAATAAAAATATTGAGTTAGCAGCTTTATTGGTAGTTATTTTCACTATAAATTACTTTCTGCGTCGGTTAAATCAATCTATTCAAAGTTTCATAGAATCACCCAAAATGTGGATACATTAGTATAAACATATTTTTCTTTTTAGTATGACCCAACTACCAGTCAGAATAGTGAGAATCCAAAAAAATTCAGCGACAAAAATTAAACGATCATCATCCTAACAGTCTCTAATGTATTATTTTAATACAAACCTGAGCATAACATGTACAATCCAATAAAAAGAATTTTGAATTAATAAGGAGATAATCAAATGAGGAATAGAATGTGATCATAGGTATTGAATGACATACTGTCGACTTGCAGACCATTACCAATCATGAATTCGCCAATTAATCATAACGATAGTCCGAGAATAAAGCAGATTGAGTTGAGCGTACGTATAGAACATAATAATAACATTCGACACTAATCACAATAAATAAATAGAGTACAAATGAGTGATAGGAAAGGAAAAATTAGATAGCTTTGAAAATGGCAAAGATTCGCACACTCATCAGGGTCATCCATCATTTTGCTAATTCCTGGAAAAGATTTATTAGTATAATGAAACAATAAAATAAAATCTAACCGAAAATCTTGACTGGAAAAAACCAACTTCAGAAAACAAAAATGGATCGTTCAATAGATTAAAAATAGTCGTTAAAATCAATCCGATCACAAGCACATGATCGACGTGGCAAGGCGCAACTAATTGCTGGCAAGTAGAGTAGAAATTGACTACGTGGCAAGAGACACTTGTCGCAGGTCGATTGTCACATAACAACAGGCGAATTACACAGAGAAAGAAAATTAAGACACATACAGGCAAACGGTGGAGAGAGGTAAGCGAACGACACACACATCCAACAGAGTCATAAATAACATGAACGGAAACCAGCAAGACGAGATCCGATCCAGAGGCCAACACTCACGATACCCAACCACGGATGAAATTACGCTAGAGCAAAGAACCGATACCCAAGGAAGTAGGGATTTTGTTTTTTATCGTCTAATCTTAATTTATAAAATATTTATGCTCCGATTCGTCTAATCCATGAGAGAAATGTCGACCAATAATTGCTGACAAAAGAATTACCTTAAATCACCAGGAAGACAAAAGATTTTTTCCATTCTAAATGTTGTCAAATAAATACGAAACGTCAGAATTTCATTATGATGTTTTTCGGTGTAGTCGAATAGAAGCCCTCCTGAATCTTCATATTAAACAATCGCCAGTCCCGAGATTAACTTGCAACAAATACTCTAATTATTTCATCGCGCTCGAGCAAATAACTAGCCAAATGCCTATGGCGGAGTCTTCAAAAATTAATGCCACGTCTAATAACATAACCGATGCCCAAAACGTATGCCAGTTAAAACACTAAATTTTCAATTAGTGATTAAATACGTTACACACTCGAGTGATTATCGAAGAAGGTCGAGACTCAACTTTATGTCTAGGAGAATTCCTTAGAATAATAAAAAATATTTCGTAGAACCTACCTCTAAACATACTAAGCTCACCGACGAAGTCAAGCAGTTAACTCATAAATTGCGACGTGGATCTTTACGATGAATGATAGTTACGAGATGAATCAAGAACTAACCCCCAACGAATTATGAGGAACAACCCAAGTCACCCCGCCACAAACTTCTCTTAGGTTATTAATTTAATAAGTACCTTTAAGTAAACTTAATTCCCCATAGATTGATTTCATGGTTTAACAATCCTACGCGATCGATTTGTTACTAATTTAATTAATTAATTTTTCTTTTAATAGATGTTGACCCGATAGATTCCCTGTAAATATCACAAGCAAATTATTTTAACACGTTGACGGACAGTAGGAACAAGCGAAGTTCGAAAATTGACACTATATGTTTTTGTGATTTTTAGAATGTTAGAAGTATACTGAATCTGCAACTCGTATAACAGGTGAAATATGAACTTCAACCTAAAAAAGATGTTTTCAAAACACGACACTATGCTTCTACGTATACGCCAGTAAGTGCACATTTGTGCTGCTATAGCCGTAGTGTCTAAAAACGACCGTTTCGTTTTGGACGGCTATAGCAGTCATGCCACATTGTGAACTTCGCTTTGACGGCTATAGCCGCAATTGTCCGTCAACGTGTTAACACGTTAATCGTCACACGAATGATTCAGCTTATTAAACTATTTACTAAATTCGTACTCACAGGTTTTTGGATGGACGAATCTCGTATCATGATGAGATTCCCATCCCACTCCGCCGCGAAATGTCGACAGGCGATGTGGGATGAGGGGTATTCTATCTCCCCGGTGAGAAAATCCAGATTCGAGAGGCAGGAGGAGGAAATGGAGGACGTCGAACGACCGTATATAGCCATCAAGCGGGAGCCCGGGCGAAATCCGGCTCACGAACTTTGAGAACAGGCAGAAGACATCCTAGCCCGGCTCGAAGCTCACCAAAGGAAAACTAACAAGGAAGTGAATCGGGCCCGTCGACATCTCAATCAGATAAACAAAGATATTGCTGCCAGCTTAATTCCGAGCACGGATGGGTATGCCCCCTCTTATGGCATCTCATTCGAGCTCGATGATCCGAGAGTGAACCAGCCAATTCCGCCAATGACGGTATCAGTGCCGAAGAAGATCCTTTCAGGGGCAAAGCGAGCGAGAGATGAAAATCAAAGACCGGAGTGTGATCATACCTATACCCGCTGGTCATCGAAACAGGATCCAAGAGACCGACCTTCTACTTCACGATATAATTGTTTTAAAACACTACTATTTCACGCTGTGGTTGATTAGAAATATAGCAATGCTAGTTTTCTTTGACTTCATAGAATTACAATTTATCATAAAAATATTCACCTGAGCAAAATCTAAATTAATAAGTCTTGAAACTTTGAACTTATAATCATGTTCACTGTATAAACCGAAACATTCATGATCTAAATTTTCGTTTTAAGAAATGGACACCGGTACAATCTTAAACAAGGCTCTGAAAGATACACGAAGGGAAAATACAGACCTACACCGACAGATGTTGGAGTTGACTCGAGAAGTCCATCGTATCAAATCAACGTGGATTGAACCGGCGAAGGCAAAGGTTCTATATCAACGAGTAACCGCCAAAAAAAAGTGAGAGTTATTGCTAATGCTATAATTGACCGAACGATCTCTGGGTCCAACGAGCTGTCGATAGAAGACCTGTGCTTGCTTTCGATTCTTAGGTCCCATTATTCTCCTATCTCTTTCAAATGTTAACCTATACTCTCATATCATTTATTGTCAGGTCCATTCCCATAGTCTTTCTTATCGTCGTCCGTGTTGATGATTATTCTTTGGCCTGTACACCCTTTGTTATGTTAAATATTCACACAGTATCTCTCTTACTCTTATCCCTATTATAACTACTATGCTTCCTATCATTATCATTAGCATCATCATTGTTACTATTATAACATATAATTTATATGTATTACCTTTATTAATTGTTACTACTATTACCTTTATTATTATTTTTATTACTATAACTACCATTATATTTATTGTTATTACTACTATGATTATTAGCACTATTATTATTATAATTATTATTATTATTATTATTATTATTATTATTATTATTATTATTATTATTATTATTATTATTATTATTATTATTGCTATTATTATAATTACCATTATCATTACTATTATAATTACCATTATCTTTACTATGATCATTATTATCATCGAGTTTTTAGTAGGGATCCTTCCTTATTCCTCAGCTTTATAAAATATTTTATTGATATACAACATTAGCCGTAACCCATTCTTATTTTACAATTTTCGACAAAGTATTTTTGTTAGTACGAAAAATTTTAGCAGCGTTCCGCCCCTATTTTCCGGTTTAATCAGATTATCCTACTAACAATCGAACAACATTCCACTTTTACTTTACCATTTTCTATAAGTATTTTAATGGATTCGGAAAATTTGCGCAGCGTTCCGCCCTTATTTTACGCGCTCCATCTTTACTTTACTATTTTTGTTAAGTACTTGAATTAATTCAGAGAATTTGATAGCATTCTGCCCTTATTTTACAGTTTCATAATAATCTTATACCAATAGTTGAGCCGCAGTTCACTTTTATTTTACTATTTCTGATAAGTATTTAATCAATTCGGAAAATTTAAGCAGCGTTCCGCCTTTATTTTATGGTTTCATCCGGATAATCTATCAATTATTGAGCCTAATTCTACTTTTACTTTGTTAACTTTGATAAGTATTTTAATTGATTCGGAAAATTTGAGCAGCGTCTCGCCCATATTTTCCGTCTCAATTCAACATAATTTATTTAATTCTTATAAATTATTTAAAAATATTATTTTCCATGATTTTAGTCGTTAGGATCAATCTTTTTCCGATGGCTATTCATTTTAACTGTTGCAACGATTTCACAATTTTCCCCACTACCCATTCCCTCTCTTTGTCCTTAAGATCTATGTATGTTCATTTCATAGTTAATGAGTGCCCACTGGACTACTCGGTGTTAGAGATTTTGAGCCGATTGTTGTTAAAAATTTATGCCAATTTTACAGATGATGAAGGAGCAGCCAATGGACTACTCATTTACCCTCCGATTTCCCCTATGTACGGATAATATTGACGTTCCAGCTCCTGCGTTCCGCACGCCAGAGCCTTCACGGGCACGAATCATTGGCGATATTCCACGCACTTACATGGTTCGATAGATTATGTGTGATTTTAATTACTTGCAGTTTGTTTTGGCTGTGGGCCACAAAATAAAATAAAATAAAAAATTAAATGTTACCATCTAAATTCGATAAAAGTTTCGAGGCATAAATGTATATTCTTCATATAAATTTACAGATTCTCCATATAAATTCTTCATTTCATATCATAAAATTCTATAACTGTAGGCAATCGAAAAATTACTACAGATTCTCCATATAAATTCTTCATTTCATATCGTAAATATTCATAATTGTAGGCAATTGAAAATCTATACAGGAAAGTAATACCACAAATCGACAACAGTAATTTAAAATCAATTTGACCAGATATAGCTAACAGTAAAATGAAATTTTTCTCTCTGATTCAGCCTGTAGCTTAGTTGAAATTTTGTTGTCAATTTTGTGCTGAAAATTTGTGAAAACACATCAGTATATATACCTACTATTTGGCCTTAACCTTGCGTGTTAATTTTATTGCGATTAAACAAAATTCGACCTTGAAATTATTTGTGCTATCTAAATTAAATTTTTATTTATTTCTTAATTTAAATTGGTAATTTATTTTTTAACATTTTTAATTAAATTTATTCATCCAAAAATATTTTATTTTTATTCATTTAATTCATTAATTTTTAATTTTACATAAATGGCCATTTTACGGTCGAATTTTCTTGTTATTATGTTAATTTTCATTTAAATTTCGTGCGGTTCTTGATGCATTTTATATTTATTTTATTTTACTTTTATGTTTTTAATTTTATATTTATTTATATTCTTTCAGATTTTAAAATGTTTAGTTGGTGTTGTATATTGTATTTTAAGTTATCTTGGTACTGGGTTTTCGCGCTGTATTACTGATGTATTTAAACAATTCTCAAGGCTATTTGTGTGCTGGCCCAACAATTTTATCACATTCCACAATATAAATATAAATAAAAAACACTAAATTAAAACTAAGAAACACTGCTATAATTTAATATGATAATTATACATACAAAAATAGAATTAAATATCTATGAATAAAATTTTAATAAAATTAAGCAATGATTCAAATAAGTTATCCTGATGCCTTTCCTTCCATAAAAATTCGATAATATAATCATCTATTCTTGATTTTTCCAAACCTTTCATTTGCTTGATTGTCAACTTTAGCTTGTATAGTATAGTATAATAAATATAATATGTATAATATAATACAATTAGATATATTATAATAAATTAAAATTCTCAATTAATTTAGTTAATAATAAAATATGTATCAACTTCATTTTTATCAACCCGGGGGGATAAAATTAAGTTGATCGAAAACTACCTCAGTATACGATAACAATAATGGGGAAAACTTCAATTTGGTGGGTTTCTGGGATTTGATATTTTGAAACTATATGGTTGTTACCCAGACAACCCCATACAAATATTCTTTCGCTTACCACTTGGCACCCGTTGCTAAGCAACGTTGAAACTGTGTTCGAGTGGGTAGATCGTCCGCAAAAAGTGAGCGTTATTGCTAATGCTATATTTGACCGAACGATCTCTGGGTCCAACGAGCTGTCGATAGAAGACCTGTGCTCGCTTTTGATTCTTAGGTCCCATTATTCTCCTATCTCTTTCAAATGTTAACCTATACTCTCATATCATTATGTCCATTTGCTTAGTCCTTCTTATTATTGTCCATGTTGATGATT
Organism: Schmidtea mediterranea; assembly: GCA_022537955.1. Taxonomy (NCBI): domain Eukaryota; kingdom Metazoa; phylum Platyhelminthes; order Tricladida; family Dugesiidae; genus Schmidtea; species Schmidtea mediterranea. The sequence goes on along the minus strand of CM039679.1, from coordinate 161,311,213 downwards.
TTTTTATGGTCTGTAAACCCTTTGTTATGTTAAATACACCCACATTATATCTTTCACCCTTATCCCTATTATAACTACAATGTTTCCCATTATTATTACTAGCATCATCATTGTTACTATTATATATATTGCCTTTCTTAATTGTTACTACTATTACCTGTATTATTATTTTTATTACTATAACTACCATTATATCTATTGTTATTACTACTATGATTAATACTACTATTATTATTATTATCATAATTATTATCATCATTACTACAAATACCATGATTATTATTATTATTACCATTATTATTATTATTATTATTATTATTATTATTATTATTATTATTATTATTATTATTATTATTATTATTATTATTATTATTATTATTATTATTATTATTATTATTATTATTATTAATATTATTATTATTATTATTACAATTATTATAATTATTATATATATTGTTAACAAAATTTTGTGTAGGGATTCGTCCTTATTCCTCAGCTTTAAGAAATTTTTTTCTTATATAACAATTTAGCCGTAATCCATTTGTATATCCCTGGTTTTCGGTAAAGTATTTTTGTTGAGTCGAAAAATTTGAGCAGCGTTCCGCCCTTATTTTACACGTTCCATTTTTACGTTACTGTTTTTGTTAAGTATTTTAATTAATTCGGAAAATCTGAGCAGCGTCCCACCCATATTCTCCGCCTCAACTCAAATTAATTTATTTAATTCTTATTTAAAAACATTATTTTCATGATTTTGGTCGTTCGGATTAATCTTTTTCCGATGGCTTTTCATTTTAACGGTTGATACGATTTCGCAATTTTCCCCGCTACCCATTCTCTCCTTTTGTCCTTAAGATCTATTTATGTTCATATTATATTTAATGAGTGCCCACTGGACTACTCGGTGTTAGGGATTTTGAGCCGATTGTTGTTAAAAATTTATGTCAATTTTACAGGAAACGGATGATGAAGGAGCAGCCAAAGGGCTACTCATTTACCCTCCAATTTCCCTATCTACAGATAATATTGACGTTCCAACTCCTGCGTTCCGCACGCCGGAGCCTTCACGGGCACGAATCATTGGCGATATTCCACGCACTTACATGGTTCGAATAATATGTTTGATTTTATTAACTTGTGATGTGTCTTTGGCTGTGGGCCCGAAAAGGAATAACAAATAATATTTTACCATAGCATTTGGAATAAAAGTTTCGATGCACTAAGGCTGTAGATAGAAAATATTTATTCAGCATATTACATCGGCCACATACATTTGAAATTCATTGTATCCATTCCATAAAATTTACTTCGAAAATCCCATAAATTTAATTCGATAAATCATCCATAAATTCGATTTGAAAAATCATCCATAAATTCAATTGGAAAAACAAAATTATCCATAAATGTAATCTGAAAAATCATCCATAAATTCAATTAAGAAAAATCACCCATAAACTCGATTCGAAAAATCATCCATAAATTCAATTGGAAAAACAAAATTATCCATAAATTCAATTTGAAAAACAAAAATCATCCATAAATTCGATCTGAAAAGTCATCCATAAATTCAATTGAAAAATTACCCATCAATTCCCTTCGAAAAAATCAAATAATAATATTGCACCAGTTGAGAGTGATCGTGTTCAGGCAAAACACTTACCCGTGTTAATTGCCTGAATGCACGGCTCTCAACCAGTTATACAACCAGCTATACAGTTCTGTAATGAAATTTTTTCTCCGAAAAATAAGACTGAAAATTTGTGAAAATAATTTGGCCTTAACCTTGCGTGTTAGTTTTACTGCGATTAAACAAAATTCGACTTTGAAATTATTTGTGCTATCTAAATTAAATTTTTATTTATTTCTTAATTTAAATTGGTAATTTATTTTTTAACATTTTTAATTAAATTTATTCATCCAAAAATATTTTATTCATTTAATTCATTTATTTTTTAATTTTATATAAATGGTCATTTTACGGTCGAATTTTCTTGTTATTATGTTATTTTTTATGTAAATTTCGTGCGGTTCTTGATGCATTTTATATTTATTTTATTTTAATTTTTATGTTTTTGATTTTATATTTATTTATATTCTCTCAGATTTTAAAGTGTTTAGTTGATGTTGTATATTGTATTTTAAGTTATCTTGGTGCTGGGTTTTCGTGCTGTATTACTGATGCATTTAAACAATTCTCAAGGCTATTTGTGTGCTGGCCCAACAAATTAATCTGATCCCGCTTAATCCTATTTTTTCACATTACATCCTGAAATTGCGTTTCAAGTTTTTTCGGATTTAATTTTGCAATAAACGGTCTTGATTTTACTGCTTTTTAGAATAAAATAACAAAAAGTTGCCTTTTTATGAAGACATTGCATATGATAAAGATGTTGAACTTTAGTCGCGGAAACTCGAAGAAAAGAAAGAAACAGCTATGTTTATGGATGATTTAAATATTAGAATTGACAATTTTTTTCGATCTGTGGTCATTCAACTTGATTGCAAAATTATAAATGGGAAAAGTTCTAATTAATTGGTGTGATGCTCAACATTAATTCGAATTTTCTTTCAATTTCTTGAATTTCTTTTTCCAGGAGCCCAAAGCTCACAACTTCGATGTATTAAGATCATAAAGTTCAGTTTTCTAGATCAGTTTAAACATAACATAAATACAACACACGCGCTTGAGTCCCCCAAAGTCAATAAAAAATCATTAAATTTATTTCGATGTTTACCCAATTTTATTGAGTGAAATTATCTAAATTATTAACTAAAAATGTGACCAGCAAGTGATGGATCCAGTGTTACAGAATTGCTTGTACGGTACATGAATGGCACTGATATGCCAGCAATGAGCGTAAACAGGACCCTTCAAATGTCTGGAGAATATTTTTCTTTTGTCCGGTCATGTCACTATTATGTGTGAATTGACATTAAGTCGGCAAAATAATAAAAAAAACCTGGGTATTCACCTGATATACCCTAAATAAATTTTTAACCGACTTGATTTTCTGACTTGTTTATTATTACCATGAAACTACTTGAGTATACGATCTTATTTCGACTTTAAATCGTATAAATTTTGTATTTTATAAATATGATATAGAAATGTTATATGATAAATAAATGTTTTATTTAATTTTTACAATAAAATTGCCGATGAGATAAAGACAAAGTTGTTTTTTTCGATTCAGCTATTAGATCTTACAAATACAGCGAAGGGCAAAAGTTTATTTAATCTTTGTGATGCAATATAATATAAATATATTATGAGTATAATTAAGTTATATTGTTTTTGAAAACCATTTATATTTTGTTGTTGCTGCTCATGGTTCAAAAACATGAACTTTCACAAACTTTAAGGTCTCAGATATTAATTTTGCAAAAGGAAAAATATTCTGAGTGGTAATTAACACTCATCAACTGTTCATCGTACAGTTTCCGGATTTAATTATCTATGGAGCTAATCATCAAACTATCTCTGTGGAAGGCCTCCTGTTTCTATCGAACCTGATGATATTATTTGCAGGTGTGCTGTCAAGAATCCATTGAAATCAGCTCATTACATTCTTGGTGAATTACCTGGTAATTGCAATCCTAGTATTCGTATTATTCAAAGACGACTTACAAATTCAAGCTTGTTGACTATCGCTCAGCATCAAAACCATGTACAAAAGGTACATCGACTGGATTTCTGTCATCGTTATAAAAACTGGAAACCTGTTGACTTGCTTAAATTCATTTTTGCGGATGAAGCCAGTGTAAAGTAGTTCTATTGCAATCATCAATATGTTCGTCAACCACTTAATCGATTTTATTATTCTCGATTTACTATCAATACTGTCAAACATACACTGTTCGTGATGATTTGATCCACCATTAGCAGTACATGAATTTGTGTATGTTGATATACTGACAAATTATTTCCTACCGAACATGGTAGATCATAATTGCACCCATCTGTTCCATGACAGAGCTCCATGCCACTAGCAAAGGTTTTTTCAAAAGGGACTCATGAAATACAATATTAATGTGATAGATGATTAGCCCGCATCATCACTAAATCGAAACCAAATGGAAAATGAGCACTGTACATACAATCGCACCCCAAGCCGAGATTAAAAATAAAAAACTTCAAATAAAACAAAATATTATACAACAAGAATAATTAAAACAAAATTAATAAAATCAAAAGAAAGCACATAGCTACAAACAGGGACACAATTGAAACATAAAACCCCAAAACCCTGCAAAAAAGGTTTAGAAAACACATAGGTGGAAGCGGCTACCAGAAAACTAACTTGTTAAGGATCAAAAAAATCAAAAAAATCCAAAATAATAATAAAAAATAAAAAGTCAGAAAAATATAAATATTATATAAAAAATGTTGAGCCAAGACTGAGTTTGTTTAAATGACTCGGAAATAGCATGCAAACACAACAATGTAGATTTAAAATCAGACCTATAAACACCAAGTAAAACACCCTAAAATATGAGGAAGAATATAATTAAATTTAAAATCGAAAAAAACATAAAAGTAAATAAAATTACATCCAAACGCATCAAGAACCGCACGAAACAACACAAGAACATGAGAATTTGACCGGAAATAGATTAATTTTAACGAATAAAACTGGTTAAAAATAAAATATTTCTAATTAGAAATATTCAATTAAAAAATAATAAAAATAAATTATCTATTTAATGTAAGAAAATAGAAAAATTAGAATTAGATATTACAATAAAGATCAAGGTCAAATTTTGTTTTAATGCATCAAAAAGAACACGCAAGGTTAGAGTCACAAAATAGGTATATATACCGATTCATTTTTACATAATTTTTATCACTTTGTCCAGGTGAAAAGCTCTTACCGTTTTTCACTAGCAAAATACGATTTTCTTAAACAGAAGCGCTTTTGTGTGATACAGGAAGATTGTGTGAGAGAAATTTTCTTTACAGAATCAACTTTGTGCAAGGACTCAAATTAAACGAAGAAACTATTGCTGAATAAATATGCTTATAAATGTAACTATTGTCGATGATAATTATTGAGGAATGAATATGCTTATAAATGTAATTATTATCAATGATTATATGTATTCGGGGCAGGTATATTATTCTATTATATTAAAACTAAAAATTATGTCCAAAATCTTTCCGGCCCACAGCCAATTCACGTTACAAGAAAGCAAATATACACAATTAACGGATCCGTATAAGCGCAGTCTATCTGCAACGGAACTGTGACCGTGAGGTTCACCAGTGGTAAACGGCGAATCTAACGTAAAATGATATCTTATAATGGTGGAGGGAGATCGAGGAACAGGTCTTTTGGTTTGCTCTTCCTTCACCCAACGCCAGAAAAATCGACCTAAACTGAATCACACATACGGCTAAAATACTAAATATCGAGTAGTCCAGTGGCACTCTTAAATATAATATGAACACAATCAATACCCTAAAGTCAAGTAAAGGTATAGGAAGTGGGGAATAACTTAAATTGTTTCAACAAAATTCTCTCATCTAAATCTAATTAAAATCGAATGTTTATAAATGGCGGAACTAAAATCAAGCTTTCCCCAAAGAAATGAATTAGGTTTAAGGCTAGAATATAGAGACACGATAAGTACCAAAATAAAGTCAGAGGAGTTCACTATTAAGATAGGACGCCGACTAGCGATTTAGTTCAAGTACAAGGGTCAATTTGAAAGGATATTAATATCAAGGTTTATCTAATTAATAAACTAAAGTTGTAGTTTAAATAATGGGTTTAAGTAAATTAAAATCAAAACTATATCCACTGCGGCGAATCGAACTGATTTAAAATTGAAAAAAGTATGTTAAAAAGAGACCCAAACGAGCTAGATAAGATTTCGCTTCAAGGTCTAAGCAAAATTTGATACCGATAGAATGACTGACGGAGAATCACAGGCGACTACAAAAATGAGGGTGACCATGCGAAATAATATTTTGATGAAATCAATAATAAAAACAAATTTAATATTAATAACGATAGAAATATTTTGTTGAGCATGACGAAGAATAGTAAATCAATAATGAAAGCAAACTTAATACTAACCACGGTAGAAATGATAATGAAATAAGATTATAATGACAACCCTAACCACAGTACTGCCAACCAGCACCACGTTAAACAATAAGAAAATAATAACAATAACGGTATTCATGATGACCATACTAAGTACTACACGCATAATAGTGATATCAATGATGGTTATTTAACAATGTAATAATAACTATATGCATGACCTCAATAGTAATGACGTGGCCCATGACGCTGTGAGAAAATGGATTAAGCTATAAAAGCTCTCTCGATAAGCACTGGTATATCATTAATATGAACAACAACGCAAATACTCAATACTCGGATCGAAGGCCAAAAAAGAGACAACGAGAGCAGCAGAGGCAAGGAACTCCTAGGAAAATCATAAGTGACTCAAATTCGCACCAAATGATGCCCGAACTAACGCCACAAATATCAACAAATGGAAGTAAGGAATTGTACTCGCTTCATAACTTTTTTTATGAGACCTCTTATGGTAAAGAACAAATCAATAATTTTTCTCGATCTGAACGGAAATCACTCGGAACCACGATCAACGGCACGCATCGGAGCAGGAAAGGAACATCATACAATTTAGTTCGACTGTGACAGCCCAATATTATCAAATCTTATAGGATTACGGATATTCGGTCTCCCAACCAGGACCACTGGAAGATATAGACCTTCCCCAGTATCGCAATCAAAAGAGAACCTGGCCGGAACCCCGCCAGATAGGCCCGTCAAAGAGTGGAATTTTATTTACTTCGCCTAGAAGAGGAAGACCGACAATTGCAACACCGACGACAGATAGCCCAGATAGAGTTAGATCAAATAAATCACGAAATTGCGGCAGGCAGAATCCCATGTTCTGATGTTTATGTTCCAGCTTATAACGCTTCTTATGAACTCGCTTCTTATGCTATTTTGAATTTTTCAAATTCTTTGCAATTATTCTTGAAGTAAGGAATTGTTGTATTTTTTAATGTAATTTTAATGTTGTGGGGTTCGTGGATGTCTGACCTTGAACTCTTGACATACAACTTTTCGACCCTCCACTGGTTACCCGTTACCAGGAAACGTTGATAATGTAACCAATGGTTTTGAGGGCCACCAAAGCTGAGCTTTATTTCTTAAACTTCTAAGGCCCAGCTTTTAGTTGGGTTCAGCGAGCTGCCGTTAGAAGGGTTGGACTCGACTTATATTTCTCGGTCCCTAACTTTCCTACGTCTATCCCATTTTAATGAGACTCTATCGCTTATTTAAAATTTAAAACATTAGTTGTCAAGTTGTTGGACGACACTATTTATTTATATCATGACAGTTTTATTAATCACTTGTGGGTCAAAATGTTCGTCTGAATCGCTCGTTCTTCTTCTAAATCTCTTTGGGTTTGTTTGCTACTTGTAGACGTCGTCGTCGACGTTCTGATCTTCCAGGATGTGGATAAGGTTGATTGGTCTTGGTTGCCTGAATGGATTATTCTTAATCACGGTAGGCTAATTGAGCCTGGGCGAAAACTAAGGGGTAGGTAACTGCGTTTCCCTCCTGGCTGGCAGTTAACGCTACCTCAAATCCAAGAATCTGTTGCTCTTTCCGCTACCCGCGTTGAGCTTAGTTCACCTTTTGATATAACTCCTTTACGTGTTCCCGTTCGATCCAGGTTGATTTGATTGTCTGACATTCCTTGCTTATTTGTAACAACTGATTGTGGCGATCCACATTAACTTTACGTAGTTGGGTTATTTCCTGATTGAAAACTTGAATGGCGTTCATATGTGAAAAAAATAATTATAAAAGTTGACGCAGTCAAAGATTTTCTTATTTTTATTAGTTATCCCTTAAGGTGAGAGTATCGACATCGAAATTTGAAAATGGTGTGAGCAAAACTATGATCTCTATTAATTTATAGACTTATTTTTCTTTTGTAAGTATGATTTATATTAATGAAATTCAGGTTCTGTTTTTATAAGTATGGATTTTACTTTATGTCGATAATTGAAATCGTAGAGTCAAGTGAATTAACTAAAATTTTATCAATAACCACAAAAAAATGTCTATTGAGTCTTTGTGGATCATCATCAATATGGTCTTCCCTATCTTCGATTTCGTAGTTGTCTCATAAAACGGTTCTGTCCACCTCGTAAATGATAGTGGTAATGGTATGAATGTTCATCTCGCCGGTTGAATACTTGGTGTCGAACTGCTCCGTAGAATAATTGTGACGACAGGATTACATTGGTGGGCGCCCGCATTCGAGTCAGCGCGGAGTCATTTAGTTTAAATGACACGCCATAGTCTGGCGCATCCCTGTTGGTGCTCGGGATCTCTCCTGACGCGATGGCTGCGTTTACCTTTTCCAGGTTTCTTCGGGCCATTCGAACCTTCCACTGGAATTTTCTTACGAGTTCTTCCAGACGGTATAGGGAGAACTCTGCCCGCTGGCGTGCCTCTGGAGCGGGGCTTCGACCAGATTTGTTCTTTATGGCGAGGCTGGAAATTTCTATTTCATCTTCTCTGGTATTTTCTCTGATCGGGTATCTGTAACATCCTAGCGTGGCCAAACTGTAACCGGCATCCCACAACGATTGCCGATACTGTGCCGCCATTTCTGGGGCTACTTGAATAGTCACTCTGTCCTCATCATGCCAAGATTCGGTTTCTCGTGGTTTATAATTTACTAAAATAGAATATACCGGTATCATTTTTGCTTTGCACATCTGCATTAATAGACATATTAGATTTAAAATAATTATTTTCCAGGCGCCTCGGTGGTTCGGACTTTAACTAGCATATTTGGAGTTGCATTTCTTTCGCATTTCACGATATTATTTTTGTGCCTTCTTCTAGATCAATGTCTTTGCGTCCTTGATTGTTGCAGTTTAACAATGTCCTCGGTTCATTATTTCGGGTAGGGTATAGATATACGTGATTTTAATTATATAAATGATAATTACGGAGTTTTCGGGGGTCTCTGTTATGTCGTCGTGCTGATTTTTGGGTGGAGTATTTGTATCAGTCATCCATCCTGCGTCCTTCACCCGTCCTTCAGTGTTCATCGTAGAAGCGGTCGATGTCGCACGTTTTGTACTAGTGGGTTTCATATTTGAATAAATAAAAATCGGAAGTTCGCGCTCTATTTGTATTGGTTGGCTAAATCAGTTTATGTTTAGTCTAACAAAACAAAAAAAATCATTCTAATCCAACCTATCAGTAAAAATCTAGAACCGAAATTTTTTCTAACCGGCTCCAAAATTTACTGATTTACTGACCTTCCTTGACTCGTTGGTGAGAAAATTATCGACAAGCTACTAACAATTGTGGTTTCATTAATATTGCTGGCAGATTGTAATCGATTTAATTGGGCGGACTCTATCTGTCTGTCTATTAGACTATTACGTTTAGGGTTAATATCGGGCCGTAGCTGCCTATAAAATAAGTTGTATTTTAATTGGTTTGAACTAGTTCTGTAATAGTGCGTGCCAAGAAAGGAGTGCAGTGACGTACCCTTGGTCTTCGACTTGGCACAGATAGGCTACTGCAAACAAATTCGTCCAGACGAGGTGAGGAAACGGTTCCTACCACATACAAGGCCAGGCAAGGCTGAACGGAATCGCAGGAGTCTTCAACGAGCCTAGAAAACTAAATAACAATGTCGGTTTCGTTAACGATTATGTATTATATTAATAAAGATTTAACTCGATTTTCTCGATATTAATAGTTAAAGTTTCCAATCAATTTTAAGTAAAGTATATTGTGACTGAGAACCAGTTTAAGGACCTAGAGTGGAAATCGTGCACAAACCTTCTATCGTAGCACGTGAATCCATCATAAGACCGAGCATTAGCAGTTCTGATAGCAGAGCTCACATTTGGCGGTCTCATAACCAGTGGCTACAGTATCAGCGTTGCCTAGCAACGGGTAACCATTGGAGGGCAAGAAAAGTTGTATTTGTATCAAGGCCATAAACCACCAACCCACCATTTGTTAAAATGCTGGTTTTACAAATTTGTCTATTTTTGGTCAAATTTTTATGTTATCTTGTTTTTTCTATGTTAATTTCGTACGGATCTTGAGGCAGCTTTGTCATTATTTTAATTTACTTTTATGTTTTTTTAAAAATTTATATTTAATTACATTTTTCTTATATTTTAGGGTTGTTTACTCAATGTTAATAGGTCTGATTTTAAACTTGCGTTGCTGTGTTTTTGTGTTATTTTTGACAAATTTAAACAAAACTTTGTATTGGCCTAACAATGTAATGTAACGGGGTTTTTTTGGGTAACTAAGATCGCGACACAGCATCTAACCGCAGAGTTACAATATAATAAATTCTTGTCAGTTATGAATACGGCTGTGCGGTAATTTTTGGATGGCCAAGGGAGACATTGCCGACTAATACGTGTTGGACCAGGACTGGATTTTGTTTAAATGAATTGGAAATAGCACGCAAACATAACATGCAAATTTAAAATCAGACCAATAAAACATCAAATAAACCACTTTAAAATGTGAGAAAGATATAATTAAAATATAAAATCAAAAACCTAAAACTAAATTAAAATAATAACAAAATGCACCAAGATCGGCAAGAAATTAACATAAAAATAACAGAATAACACAAAGATTTGACCGAAAAATGACAATTTTTGTAAAAGCAAAAAATTAATGAATAAAATTGAATTAAAATAAAATATTTTTGGTTGGAAAAATTCAATTAAAAATTTAAGAAATAAATTGTCAATTTATATTAAGAAAATAATAAAAATTAAAATTAGATAGAACAAATAATTTCAAGGTCAAATTTTGTTTTATCACACTAAAATTAACACACAAGGTTAGGATCACAGAACAGGTATATATACCGATTCATTTTCGCAAAAACCAGTCACTTGTGAATGATCACTTTTTTTCGTAAAAAACTCTTACGCTTTTTATCAGAAAAAACAGTATTGATCACAAGAGTCCGGAACGATCTCGAACTATTATTAGCAGGAACTATCGAAAACTATCGAAGTGATCATCAGTTATGAGCAATTATATGAGTTTGAGAATATGAATTTATTGATTAAATGACTTGTGATGAAACGAGTGAACAATGTTTAAGCAAATGAACTTCCAATTACTTTGTGAAATGACAAATAAACAATTTTATGCATCGAGGCTTTTACCCAATTTATATGGTAACATTTATTTATTATTTTTTCGGCCCACAGCCAAAACAAATTGGAAGTTAGTAAAATCACACATAACTATCGAGCGGTGTAAGTGCAGTTCATCCGCCAATAGCTCGTGCCCGTGATAGACCTCGCCATGCGTAACGACGGGCTCAAACGTCAAATCATTGAACTAAATAGCGAAAGAGTGTAGCTCGAGGGTGAGTCTTTTGGCTAAACTTTCTTGCACTCAATTTCGATAAAATCGACATAAAATTTTAAACGACAATCGGTTCAAAATCACTAACACTTAGTAGTTCAGTGGGCACTCAATAAATATAATATGAACACAACTAGATCATAAGGACAAAGAAAAGGAAAGGGTAGCGGGGAAAATTGCGAAATCGTTGCAACAGTTAAAATGAATAGCCATCGGAAAAAGATTAATTCGAACGACCAAAATCATGAAAAGGAATATTTTAAATAATATTTAAGAACTAAATAAATTATGTTGAGTTGAGACGGAAAATAAGGGCGGAACGCTGCTCAAATTTTTGCAAATAATTAAAATACTTATCGAAAATAGAAAAGTGAAAGTAGAATGCGGCTCTGATAAAACTGTAAAATAAGGGAAATAACAAAAATACTTTATCGAAAACTGTAAAATAAGGATGGAGTGCGGCTAAATTGTTATATAAGTAAAGTATTTTCACAAAGCTGAGGAGTAAGGTCGAATCCCTACTAAAAATTTAATAATAATAATGATAATAGTAATGATAATGGTGTGGAGTTTGTGGTAATTGACCTTGACCCCATGAATATAACTGTCCTCGCCCTCCAATGGTTACTCGTTGCTAAGCAACGTTGGTACTGTAACCACTGGTTATGAGATCGCCAAAGGTGAGCGCTACGAAAGAATTGCTAAGGCCCGATCTCAAGATGGGTTCAACGCACTACCGCTAGAAGGTCTATGTGCGATTTCGTATTCCGGTCCCTTCCACATGTATTTGACATTCTTAGCACTTAATTTATCATCCGAACCACTCATGACTTCATTGTAACGAATTTAAATTTATTATTAATAATTCGATGGAATAAACAATTGAAAACTAGAAATTCAAAAAAAACTGGTGTTACTGCATTATTCACATATCCAAAAATAAATTTCAATTTATCTAAATCGGGAGTAGTGTCTACTATGATGGAAAAAATTTAGCTTGCTTTTTTTTTCACTCGTTTGACCCTTGGTCATCATATTTTATATTACTTCAATCGTCTATTAGTTCTACTGACCTCAACGCTAACATATTCATTTTGACTTTCATCGTTTTTAGTTCATCATCTTTTATCAAAAAAACAAATCTCATTTTACTCAGTCATTATTTTTATACATAAGTTCAATTAAAACAATTAATTCTCAATTATCATCAACTTTATTTTCATTGTCCTTTGTCAAAATACATCTCAATTTACTCAATCATTACTCTTATACCTAAGTTTAATTAAAACAATTAATTCTCAATTACCATTAACTTTAATCATCATTTTTCACTTGAAACAATTAATTCTCAATTATCATTAACTTTAATAATCATCTTTTGTCAGAGTTTTAATTTTTTATTATTGGCGCAATTCTCTCAATCTAACTCCCACTTGAATTGACAAAATCACCCAATTTTTTTTTCAATTTTCGTAAGTTTTATTAATCTTTCATTTTTCCTTACTCATAATTTTTTTAAAAATTTTTCAACATCATTTTTCATTATAACCCTCGGTCTACAATCGGTAAAAGTAAAATATATAAATAAATAATCTTTTTTGTCCTAGCTTCTGTATACACTTGGTTTCAAGGCTGGAAACTCTAGGCCCTCCAACTCCTTTTGAAATTATCTCACGTTATGTTTATTATAACCGATAATGCCATTGTCCATCGACAATCGGCTCCGCAAAAAGGTCTTATCCACTAAGTGGTCTACCAAAGGTGTTCACGCCGGGTAAGGTTCTTAGCATGCCTTTTGACTTAAATTAGTTTTCCGGTTAACTTAAGTCTCACTGCCGATTCACTGAGAATTCGATACTCGGGTTGGGTATCCGGGTTGTGTACCGAACCACGCTAGCAAAAATTTCAATTCATTTCATCATCATTGGTACCATTTTCATTATCTCATTTTCAATTTATCTCATCATTTTATTCTAATCAAAAAAACAAATTTCTATTTCTCATTTTAATTCAATTTATCATTCAAATTCTCATATTCATTTTAATTCATATCATTTCTCATTTTAATTCAATTTGATTCACATCATTCATCATAAATTTTCATATTCTTTTTCATTTTAATTAATTTCAAAACTAAATAAAAAATTTTTTAAACTTTTTGCTTGGCCAACATAATAGATCGTACGGGTTTTTCCCTTTTTCCCCTTTTATTAAAAAATAATAGAACGATCGCGTTAGCTTGCCCCTTACATGTGGTGATCAGTCACATACCAGAACTCGCTAACATTTGCGACGGGCCCGTCCTAACTTTCTTACTCAGAGTGATCAAGGTTTTCCTTCTCCCAGGTATTGCGTACTATCGCGAGGGTAGCACAATTATCTCTCAGTACTCTCTCTGAATTACCGTACACTAAGAAGAAAAAGAAGTAAAACAAAACAGGAAATAGAAGGAAAATTATCATTTAAGAAATACATTTATGATCGAACACTCCATCACGCTTATTGTTTGGTTTTTCAGCATTAGGTGTTTATGCTATGTTTCTGGTATTCAATTCTTATCATTTCATTCAAAGATTTATATTTTGTGTTTTTGTGTAATTGTTCGTTTTTACCTTTCGGTTGCTATATACCTTCTTTGCTATTCAATATGTTGTTATTTACTTCGATTTATTCCACACATTCTCGCTGTAAGTTTGATTTCCATGATGTTACTCATTTACGACATTACCTACACATCAGCTTACTGTTTTTACTCATAATTTATCATTTTTCGTAAACACGATTTTATCTAATTGATTTTTCAAAGTTCTCAATAACTTTAACTTCCTTTCCCACGACAATCAAATCAAATCGATTTCACTACCCTCACAACAAAGTCAATCAAAACTAATGCATCGTTTTATAAACATTGGTCACGTCGACCACGTGCGAAGTACGTTTTAAAACTCCATTGTTTTATTTATTTATGTTTTACTCTATTCGTTTAGTACGACTGCACATCATTTTTTACGTATTTTTTGTTAATCGGATTCTCACGTTTTCCATCACTCATTTGAATTTTTATTATTATCAAACGAGCTTTTGTTGTTTTACCAGATTCATTCAGACGAATTTTATAATTTTTTATACTAATATTTACAATTCAATAATTAAAACAAAATATTAATTTACAATCGCTTCATGTACAATGTTTGGTGATTATGGCTGATCCAGGTTCCTGTATAAAAATACTTTAGCTTGTAATATATCAGTAACATATATGAATTAATAAGCAAAAACAACAACAACATTTTAATTAATATTATTTTATATACATCATGATACGCTATATGGACCATATAGCATATCACGATGTATATAAAATAATATTAATTAGAATGTTGTTGTTGTTTATGATTATTAATTCATATATGTTGCTGATGTATTGCAAGCTAAAGTATTTTTATATAATATGGTAGACACTAAAAAAATGAATATCTCCTACGTACAGTGTGGAATGATATATTAATACCAAATTATAACTCTATTATTTACAGTTTCGATAATTGAAAAACTTTTAAATTTTAATTTACCTCTAATTTTATATGATATTTTACATAATAATTATATACAGATTTATATTAAATTTTTCGTTTCCCTTACTATTTTTGATTTTTATTAAAGCCATCCTCATCGTCTCAATTCATCCAGACCGCAAATATCCCTTTTTAAAATCTTATCATTGTGCATTAAACTTGTCTGCATTGTTGTTCCATTTTAGCGAATCTAAATTGATCTTTTACTACTGGTGGGTTTCTGGGTGTTGATATTTTGAAACTTTATGGTTGTTACCCAGACAATCCCATACAAATATCTTTTGCTTACCACTCGGCACCCGTTGCTAAGCAACGTTGGAACTGTGTTCGAGTGAGTGGATCGTCCGCAAAAAGTGAGCGCTATTGCTAATTCTATAATTGACCGAACGACCCATGGGTCCAACGAGCTGCCGATAGAAGGCCTGTGCTCGATTTCGATTTTTAGGTCCCATTGCTCTCCTATCTCCTTCAAATGTTAACCTATACTCTCATATCATCTATCTTTATGTCCATTCGCTTAGTCCTTCTTATTGTTGTCCGTGTTTATGATTTTCTATGGCCTGTAAACCATTCGTTATGTTAAATATCCACACAGTATCTCTCTTACCCTTATCCCTATTATAACTACAATGTTCCCTATTATTGATACTAGCATTTCCATTGTTACTATTATATGTACTATCCCTTTTCTCTGCTATTTTTATTATTATGTTTCTCATTACAACCATTACTATTATGTTCATTATCATTACTATTATTATTGTTACTATTATTATAATTATTATTTTTATTATTATGATTATTATTATTATAATTACCATTATCCTTATTATTATCATTATTATTATCAAAGTTTTGTGTAAGGATTCGTTCCTATTCCTCAGCTTTAAAAAAAATATTTTACTTATAAAAATTTAGCCGTCATCCATCATTATTTTTCAGTTTTCGATAAAGTATTTTCATTGATTCGGAAAATTTGAGCAGCGTTCCGCCATATTTTTACGGTTTTATTCGGATATCCTCGCTTATTGAGCCGTATTCTACTTTTACTTTGCTATTTTTGATAAGTATTTTAATTATTTCCGAAAATTTGCGCAGCGTTCTGCCCATATTTTCCGTCTCGATTCAACATCATTTATTTAATTCTTATTATTTAAAACATTATTTTTCATGATTTTGGTCCTTCGGATTAGTCTTTTTCCGATGGCTATTCATTCTAACTGTTGCAACGATTTCGCAATTTTCCCCGCTACCCTTTCCTTTTCTTTGTCCTTATAATCTATTTATGTTCATATTATATTTAATGAGTGCCCACTGGACTACTCGGTGTTAGTAATTTTTAGCCGATTGTGGTTAAAAGGTTTATGTCGATTTTATCGAAATTGAGTGCAAGAAAGTTGAGCCAAAAGACCCACCCTCGAGCTACCCCATTTCGCTATTACGTTCAATGATTTGACGTTCGGGTTCCTGCGTTGCTCGCGCCGGAACCTTCACTGGCACGAACTATTGTCGGACTTACACCGCATTTACATAGTTCGATAGTTATGTGTAATTTAACTTCTTTGCTTTATGTTTTGGCTGTGGGCCGAAAAATAAATAATAAATGTTACCGTACCAATCGGGTAAAAGTCTCGAATGCATAAGACCGTTTATTCATATAATTGTCGGAAGTTCATAAATGGGCATCACAGCATCATAATTTATTGTTCATAAATAACATCTTCAGTCTGCATTATCATAATAAATAAAAATTGTCAATTCATGGTTCATAACATTTCTAATAGCATTAGGTTATCGATCAATAAATTCATAATTATCAATGCGTTTAAAGTTAGCTGAAACGCACACTAACCACAATAAACTTGCTCAAAACAAGTCTCACAGTGAGACTGAAAATCAATATTTTAATTAAGTTGAAAATAATACTGCAAAGTAGAAGTTGATAATTTGTGAAAACACATCAGTATATATAACTATAATTTGACCTTAACCTTGCTTGTTATTTTTATTGCGATAAAACAAAATTCGACCTTGAAATTATTTGTGTTATCTAAATTAAATTTTTATTAATTTCTTAATTTAAATTGGTAATTTATTTTTAACATTTTTAATTAAATTTATTCAGACAAAAATATTTTATTTTTATTCATTTAATTCACTAGTTTATACTTTTATAGAACTTCCGAATCAAACTTTCTTGTTATTATGTTATTTTAATGTAAATTTTGTGCGGTTCTTGATGCATTTTGCATTTATTTTATTTCACTTTTATGTTTTTGATTTTATATTTATTTATATTCTCTCAAATTTTAGAGTGTTTAGTTGATGTTCTATGTTGTATTTTAAGTTATCTTGGTGCTGGGTTTTTGTGCTGTATTACTGATATATTTAAATAATTTCCAAGGCCGTATGTGAACTTGCCCAACACTACTTTATTCTTTTTAGTTACATCAAACCTGTCTCGTTATCTCGTTCCCTCTTGATCAAAACTATTGATTTAATAAATTCCTTCCATTATTTCGGTTTTTGCTCTTTACTTTTGTATGAAACAACCTTGATCAAGAGATTAATGTTAATGAGGCTACTAAAAGTACTAGTACTAATTATAATAAACATTGTAGTAATAATGATAATAATACTTATCATAATAACGATACCTTATTTGTAGTATTAAAAGTTATACTAATAATAATAATAATAATAATAATAATAATAATAATAATAATAATAATAATAATAATAATAATAATAATAATAATAATAATAATAATAATAATAATTATAATACTAATTATTATACTAATGATAATTATGCTAATAATAATTATGCTATAATATTTTTACCTTAAGATTATAATTTAATTAAATAATTTTTAATTGGAATAAACGTTTCAACAAAATTAAAACAGTTAAATATGAGTTTATGTTTCCTAATTACTCGATCTTTTCCCTCTAAAACAATTTCACAATCCCGGTTGCGGGTGCACTGCCAAACTTGTTGTTGTTTAATGTTTTCGCTCGATTTTTCCAACAAAACTAATTTTTAATCCTGGCTGAGCCCCAAAAATTATGATGGGCACTGATGGGTAATCAAAAATGTCAATTCAGCCTAAGGGTTAACTACTTTCCACCCAGTGCCTGCATAAGAAGTTTAACCGCTAGCCACCCGTCAAAAATTGACGTTGGTACTGTGAGCTAGTGGGTTGAATATTAGCAAAGGGTGAGCCTCTTTTCAAAGACTTCCAATGCCCTAATATTCAGTTGGGTTCACGAGCTGTAGTAGACGACACCATGCTCTGATTTTAATGGTCCCCGTCTCAATTACTTAACTGTTTTAAAAATTTTTAATATTTAACTACTTTAAGAATTTTTAATTACCAAAGTCAAAATTAAACATAAATATGATTATTATTAACAATTCAGATTAAGTAAAACATTATCACAATTATCACAGTTTCTGCTAATATGGGCATTCAAAACCCATTTGCATTCAGTATATGGCCCACCATTCGAGCCTTGTGCAATTTGAATAAACTTTCACGCTCTTTCTTGCTAGGCCGATTTCTCTTTTGGTTTCTTTTCGGCACTTCCTCTGGATGGCGTGAGGTTCCCGGAATGAGGATCTTCACTCCAATATCTTTCCCCGTTTACATTGCGAAAAACTATCGCCTCTTTCTCGGCCGATAGTATTGCCCCACTTTGGACGAGTCCAGTGCGGATCTCATCTTTTAATTTCAGCTCTTTGACTTCCTTCTCTAGCTCCTGGGCCTTCTGTTCTGCTTGCCTCAAGGCCTCATCCTTTTGTGCTAGTTTATTTTTCAGTTCTTTCATTTCGGCCTTCAACCTGGACACTCCTTCTGGACGGAGCCAGGTTTGCTCTATGTGTTGGCATTTGCGCACCATTGCTTCTGCCCTTTGGTTCTGGATCATCGCTTCATGATGGTATTGAGCGACGTCCCTTCTGAATTTCTCAATTAATCGTCGGTTTGATTCCACTAATAGAAAACAAATTGATAACTCCTACTTCTATTTATACTTGGTTATAAGGACTTTGTTAAAATAAATTTAAATCCATTTATAGCTTTATGGTGGTACTCTTTTCAGGGATTTAATTATGCTATCTGGATGAGGGTAGGGATGAGGATACACGCATTTTATTTGCCTTATAAGTTTGGGGAAAATAACTACAACAGTGTTCGTAAACGTGGTACGGGTCAACGCAGTAAGAATACTGTTGGGGACACTCTGGGTCATCCTCTATTCTCACTAGGTCAGATAATATCAAGAATCATAACTATGCGGTTATTAATTGCTTAGAATTCAATAATTACATTCATATCACTAATAATAAAATAATAATAATATTAATAATAATGATAATAACAATAAAAATAATTCTCATAATAATTATAAGTACAATAATAACAATAATAATATTAATACTGTTGCTTTTTAAAATGTTAAAATTTTTGTTCCCAGTTTTTCCAAAAGAAAAACGCTATGATCCTTAAAATATTAATTTATTGATAAAAAAATATGATTAATTAATTTAATTAACTATATAGTAAATTATAAAATTTTAATTTATATAATATAATTGACATCTGCGTAAGTAAGACTTCTTATTGTACATTACCAGTTCTCATCCTAACCCTTAAAAATCTAGGATTTAAGAGATATTTCAATATATGCTACATTAACTAAATTTATTTCATTTTACTTGCCATTTATTGCCATGGCAACTTACTAAAGGATTTCCAATTCATATAATAAAAGTCAGTATCGATTTTTAGATACTTTTAAACTAGTATTTTAGGTATTTCAGGTTTTCCAGAGGAGACGAATCTACGTGGATGCTCCCCACAGGCACAAATATTATCCACCAGGTTTATTTGTCCACTCAACTCAATTTATTTTAGTTTTCATTTTAGAATCCCAAGCCCCCAGCCCAAATCAATCTTCGCCAAATTTGAAATTTTATGCCGCAAAAATATATTGATTTTATTTTGTTGAATAAATTTTATACATGTGACATTATTATTTTTTCTTTTTAACATCTCTCCTTAAATTTAATGTCTCCTTAATATAGTAATAGTAATAGTAATATTAGAATAATGAAATTAACAATAAGAAAATATTAATAACGACAATAGTAATATTATAATAACAAAATTAACAATAAGAATAATGATAATAATGATGTAATAATCATAATAACAATAATCATAAAATATCACAATGATGGTGATATTAATAACAATAATAATACTAATAATAGCAATAATAATAATTACAATAATAATAATTTTAAAAATAATAATAGCAATAATAATATTAATAATAATATTAGTGATAATAATATTGATAATAATATTGATAATAATAATAATAATAGTAATAATAATAATAATAATAATAATAATAATAATAATAATAATAATAATAATAATAATAATAATAACATTAATAACATTAATAATGATAAAATTCACATCAATAATAGTAAAAATGATATTAATAAGGACGACAATAATAATAATAAGGATGTTTATAATATTAATGATAACAATCATATTAGCAATGATAATAAAAATTTTAATGCCGTCAATGATAATAAAGGTTCCGAAGGGCCTTAGTAAAGATAAATTGGGTCGTTAAAATTATTTAGGGTATGAACAATAATAATAAGGGTGTCAATACTATTAAGGGTAAATAGGAGATGATAAAAATATTAATATCGATGATAATGGTACTAATACTGTTATTAATAGTAATAATTATGGTTTTTACTAGAAATTTTAAGAAACTAATGAAGGTTGGTACGGAATTTGGGAAAAGTGGGTATAATTTATATAGATTGTATGGCGACCGCCGTTTCAAGATAAATACAAAATTTTTAAATTCAACATTTAATTTGGGTCGTTTAGGGAAATAATACTAAAAATTTATAATAACAAAAATAATGGTAATAAAAAATCTGAATATGTCTGAACGAACATGCATTCTAATTCTTACTTTAAGCTGATCTTTATCAGATATGATTGTTTGTGGTCAGTCGTAAGGTGCTAATCAGAAATATCTGCTAAAATTCACAATTATTTGGTTATTTCTTTAACTTTAATTTACGTAAATTGGTAAATTGTTTTAGTTTTTCGTCTATCCTACAGTCGGTTGTTGATTTTCTTCTTATGCATAAGTGGTTTAATTTACTCCTCGAGATGGAGATTCGATCACAAACGACTAATTGATTTGATTTATTAAAAAAATTTACGGTAACATAATTTATATAAAATAAATGACTCAAACCAAAAGATAAATTAAAAAAATATCATAATAAGACTAAATGTACTAGTAAAATAACATGATAAATACAAAACAATAAAAATAATTTTTACTTTTGCTATATAAATTCTGAGTGCAACTGATAAATTATTCAAAATAATATGAAGGAGATTCGAGAGTGCGTTACATATACGTATAAAGAAAAACAAATTTTTGAAAACGTACTGATTTTTATTTGCCAAGTACTGCCTTATATACCACGATTTATAGTGTGTGTATTTTGATGCTTTAAAACAAAGAATTTTAATTTTTTATTTTTAAAATATATTTTTCTAATTTTTTGATTTCATTATTATTTTTCCGAGTTTAAGATGTTAAAACTCGATTTATTTTTTAATTATTTTTACTTTCTAAATTTAAAAAAAAGTATATAGGCATTATCGTGCTGGCCAAACAAAATATAGGGCTCACATCTGTTTTTGCTCAACAAAATAAATAGATTACAAGAAAGGAATATTGCCAGATGAATGTTAATAAATTAAGATTTGGTTTTGATTTTGGATTAATTTGTTGATTAAAGGGATTTTGGATCACTGTTTTGTCTCTTCTGCATAGCTTTTGAAAATTAGAGAAATAACACTCATTTTACAAATCTAATTAAACAGAATAAAATGTTCTGAAATTTTAGGCCGGTGCAATAAAATCGAATTTTCTATAAATGGAATTAAAGAGACTCAATCCGTATATTCATATTACTAATTACTATATTTGATATTATTTAATTACTATAAAATAAATAAATTCATTTTTCCTCGGCCTCAGAATCTGAGTACCCGATTTTCAATACTTCGGTGGCAGCATCAACATCCCAATAGCAGTTGGGGATCTTCAATAACAATGAGATCTTCAGTATCATCCACAATAGTAGCGGAGTCATCATCTTCAATAATAATGAGATCCTCAGCATCATCTCCAATACCATTCGGGGTATCATCTTCAATAATTATAGGCACATTAATATCCTGGGTATTAATTATTTAACAAGAATTTTCTAAAATAAGCACAAATGAATAAACAATTTATCATTTTCAAATATTCTGAATGTATCATTGAACCAATTTTAATTTATCTAAATTTAATAATCAAATTATTAAAAATATTAATTACCATTATCGATATCGCAGGTTAAGATAGATCTTAGAATATTGATATTTTTATTCATCTTTCCTAAAAAAAATGTTAAATATTAAATATATACAATTTGAACTTACTTTATTTATATTATTATTTAAAACAAATTTAATTAAAGTTTAAAAAAATTAAATTTAGCAGCATTTCTATTTAAAGTTTTTCCGTTTCCAGTATTTAAAATTTGTTAATTAACATCTAATAGATAAAATAATTTAGCTTAAAAATAATAAAAAATTGCCATTTCCAACAACTGATTTTTTCGAAATTATTGATAAGGGCATTGTAAGTTTAAATTAAAAATTGAATGAATTTGAAATTGTAAATTAAAAGTGATGATAAAAATGAATGCAAATCTTTATAAAGAGAATTAGATTTTGAAGGTTGACCAATGAGAATTAGGCAGCATACATGTTTTTCACACGTAATTTTATTAGTGAGAAATCAGCATTCGTACTATTCAAAGACGACTTACTCACAAATTCAAGCTTGTTGCTTATCACCCATGAGCAAAACCATGTCTCTTTAAAAAGAATATTGTAGATCGACTGGCTTTCTGTCATCGCTACAAAGACTGGACACCTGTTGACTGACATAAATTCATATTCGCGGATGAAGCCAGTGTAAAGTTCTATTGCAATCATCCATATGTTCATAAACTAGTCAAATTAGTTATTGGGTATTGTGTTAATTAAAATGTGGTCATAAAGCAATGAAAATTAATTAAATGGATTTAAACAAAATTGTAGGATCAACTAAAAAATAAAAAATAGTTTTGTTTTTAAATTTTTTAATGTGGATACATTTTTTTGGTATTAATTGGACCATTCTTTTTTGATGCTACTGTAACCGACAACAGTCGCTGAATTGAGATAAGCAATTAAACATGAATGCGACCAAACTCCAAGGTAAATGTTTCATGATGTGCGTGATTCCATTGCTTGGCGTTCTAAGCAGTGCCTGGATCAAAAAGGACGTCAGTTTGAAAACACGCAGTGAACCAAAACAATAAATAATACTTGTAAATATTTGCACTTCTTAAATCAATAAAATTCTAACAAATGTCGTTTTGTAATTATTTTTAATGTATACATATTTTTGGGACTCTGTGTATTATTTATACTTCTATTAATTGAACATGCTAAATATTAAAATCAAATTACAAAATATTTATTAATTCGAATTAATTAATACGAATGAAATAAAATTAAAAGTAAAACCGGTACTTTATTCATGAAATCTTCAACACCATAATCTACCAAGGTTCAAGATAATCATATACTAAACAGTAATTTCAACAAAAATTGATGCAGTCAAGAGTACGAAGAGGTAATGAAAATGAAAGATTTGGATCCATCCGTTGAAAGAAAATTTGTAGCCTCTTTAGTCCACGCAGCTGCGCAGATCGACATAACTTTCTTCATCCCTTGCATCCATCTCAAAGTGTAAGTGTCGATGACGGATGAACTCGTTCGCAACGCACTCGTATGTGCGAACTTGTTCCTATGCAGGGGTATATACCGAACTTGTCCTGTTGGGCCTCGATAACCAATTACTATTTGGAGGAGGGGGCAGATAGACTGCCATTCTTTCAATGTTAACGCTTAAACTGAATTTAGTCATATTTATAACTGAATTCAACGGTTATAATTCTATTTTTAACACACTAGCTGCTGGACTCACATCCATGCGCTGTGATTGAATTAATTTTGATGTACAATTTATTTCTAGTAAAATAAATTCACGAGCAGGTGAAATCTATTTCTAGAACTACTCCTCATGATATTTTCATTTTCGGGTTCCTGACGGCCAATAGAAGGACTAACGCCTCTTAGCTTTCTCTTGCTATCTAAATGTTACTATTCTACTTTCACTTATGTATCCTTACTAGTCTCATGTACACCCCCGTGGTTTCATCTTCGTTGGCCGACTTGTTGCTACCAAGTATCTTGATACTGGTAATAGTAATGGAAGATAAATTAATATTATATTAAATTGAAAATCAAAACTTTATTTAATACATTAAAACATTTTCGCGAATTTTCTACTTGATATATTGTTTAGGGGGACCTGTCACGAGCATTAAAAGTGTCGCGGCCATCCATGAATAAAATGAAAAACTTTAAAGCAAAACTATATTTAACACAAAATATAACACTACTTACGATTTGTTAGAATTTTAAAGTTTTACAATTTTTGCATAAAAGTATTGAACATTGTTTTGTTAAAGTTAAAAACTATAAAAATGATTGTTGTTTATATAGTGTTTTCGTGCTTGGGTACGACCAATCAGCAAATTTTTATGCCTTTTTTCGGCAATTTATCGGAGTTTTTAATTGTTTTAATTTATTTTAACATTTTTTTTTCTATTCATATTTCTCTATTCTTTAATATTATTTTGTTTAAAATTAAATTTTTAGTTTTTGGTTACTTTTCCTTGATCATTCTCTTTTTGGTCTTTAAATATTATATTTTGGTCTTCCACATCCGCCTATGTATTTTTAAAACCTTATTTGGTAAGGTTTTGGTAGTTTTATGTTTTACATTATGTTTCTGTCTGAAGCTGTAGGCGTTTTACGAAGTTTATTAATATTTGTTTTAATTAATTTTATTATATTTTAATTTGTTTAATTAATGTTTTCATTAATGTTTAATTAATGATAAAATACTGTAAATAAAGCAAATAGTGAAATTCAAAATTTTGCTAATGAACCATCCATTAAAAACGTCCTTCAAAAATAGCAACTTTTAATCCCTTTTCACGAGCACTCCCTGAGGGGACATCCTCCAAAAATAAAAATTTAAATAATTAATAAGAATATAGGCTAAATTTAATTGCAACATTATAAGTATTATATTCCGGCCCATATCCGTCGGTGCTTGGAATTTCCCCTGAAGCAATGGACGCGTTGACTCGCTTCAGTGTCTTCTCGGCAAGGTTACTTTCCAGCGAAACTTGCGTTGTAGCTCCTTAAAGAGAGAGAATTCTGCTCATTTCCGCGCTTCATGGGCGGGATTTCACTCTGGCTCGCGCTTTATCGTGATGCTTAGATGTCCTGTGTCATCGTTTCGCGACGTAGATGAGACTGGTCAGTTCAAATTTCCA
The DNA here is from genome assembly GCA_022537955.1 of Schmidtea mediterranea. Lineage (NCBI taxonomy): Eukaryota > Metazoa > Platyhelminthes > Tricladida > Dugesiidae > Schmidtea > Schmidtea mediterranea. The sequence goes on along the minus strand of CM039679.1, from coordinate 161,285,624 downwards.
TTTGTTGTGAGACTGTACTCCGATTTCCAAAGGCCTGTCTATACTGGGAGGCCACCTATGCAGGTAATTTCATCGTCACACGGTTTTCATTCCTCCACATTTCTTTGTTTCCATGGCCTGAATTGACTGAACAATTCATATAGGTAAATTAACACACTTCTGTGGTGACATTCCGTTAAAATCTATGTGGTTTGTGCTCATTCGGTGAAATTAACTCCCTTACCTATCTCTATCGCTAATCTAGCCAGAATCGATTCTACTTCCTTTTGGTATCCTAGTTAGTACTGTAGATTATCGTTACATTAACGCAAAGAAAAGTCATAGATATATGTGTATACATATTCACAAAATAACCATATCATATAACTATAATACAAAAATAAAACTGTGCAGTCGGGACGGCTACAATCTATGCGGTGTTTCCGAACCTGTGGGCTATTCTTACCGTTCCGCACTTCGGTTACCTCTCTCGATTTCGTTATGTTCAAAGAGTTAGTGATGTCTGTGGCCCTCATACTATATAACAGTAGAATTCACGGACTATACGGGTTATTTATATATTCTGGGTTAAAGTTGTTGAGTCCGATCTAAATCGTGTGGCAGTTCTATCTTAGTCATTAGTGGTTCTTAACAGGTTTTAATTTATTTTAAATTTGCTAATTTAGGATACGCAATTAAACCTTGTAGAATATTTCGGATTTTCTCTATTGTAATTTCAATTTGAATTATTCTTAGTTTAGATATAAAATTGTCCTCATGGGCTGTTTACGGATTTTCTCGCTTATTATATTGACAGTTGATGAGTTCACTTGGAAATTATTCATATTTTAGAAACATGATTGTCCTCATAGCATTTCACTGGATTTTCACCTATTATCTCAACAGCTGGGAAGTTCAATCGGATTAATTTAATTCTGGATGCCTAATTGTCCTCATAGTATGCTGCTGACTTGGTTCGGATAAAATCGGGTTGACCTAATTTATTTCTTTCATTCCGACGTGATTTGATTTGACAATCATTGCCAGTGACCTGGTCAATGAAATGAGTGTCCGCTTAATCTTTTTCTAATAGAATCTCTATTTCAGAATTCATTTTTATCCGTATTCTTGTCACATATCCTGCTGACTTTGATGACACCTAAATTGATCACGGATCATAGTATTATTAAATTATGTGGTATCCTTCTTACTCAGTTCGGCTTGACGTTTGGAGCAGCTATCTCATCTGTGGAACTTAAGAGATAAAGATATTTTTTGGGTAATCAATTCTTATATTGGCTCGAAAGGCATCGCATGATTTTATTATAATATTTTAGGAATTCGGCCTGACCGGGATACTGAGAAAATTTTTGGAAAAGTGTTGCTGGCTATTCCACACAATGCCTTACTACTTGATGGAAATTGGCATATTCTCCCAATTGGCTTGGACTACTCTCCCTGAATAAGCCAATGTAATCCTCCACTATTGTTTCTAACCATATATCAATAAATTTATGTTGTAATGTTCATGGATTCGGTTTTTGGCCAAGTGATATGGAATCATTTGCGTATCTCTCGTTTTAACCCTAAGTTTGATCAAAATGGTGGATACCCTCTACCTCAGCGGTTTTCAACCTTTATTTTCATTGTATCCCCAGGTAAAAAATTTTAATGTCGGCGTACCACCAGCAAAACTCAAATCAAAAACAACATAATTTATAATTATAATACCCACTGTTGATTATTACTGACTTGAATCGTATACTTAGAATTAGTTATTGTTAGTCACTGTTAGTGGACATTACTCCTTTAAAACAACAAGAGTCATGATGGACGATTATAATCTTTGAAATTAATATAGTAAAAATGGTTAATCTTAATTTATACAATTTATAAATAATTTCTATTTTTTTCGCATACCACTTAGCGACATCTTGTGTACCACCGGTTAAAAACCGCTGCTCTAACTATCATCTCGTTATTTATCACAAGTCGAGAATTACTACGTTTAATCAATGATTTGGTGGTGATTGTTATTGTTCTCTTCCCTTTGGTACATATATAAAAAGTTAATGATGATGGACACGGGTCGAATGGTTAATTTAATCTTCGGGTCTCTTAAAACTCGGATTTGTGTTCACAGTTATTGTTGACCTCATCGTTAAGTATTCAGTCGGATATATTCCTTGTCGTTTTAAACATAAGTGATGTCTTTCGATGCGTCAATATTAACCTTTCACTTATAAGTCATGGTGGCGTCACTTAAAGGATTAATCAACTATTCTTTCAGGTCTGTATCGTATTCTTCAAAATATTTTATGTTAGGAATCAGTCTAATTAATAATTATTTGTTTAGCATGGGTCATTAGTCAATTTTACTCTTACATCTAGTCATTGACGACTGTTTATCATTTGTCTAATTTGAAGTTATATTTCGGAAATTCGATACGTTAGGTTTAGGTGAATTTGAGATTAATAATAGTTGTATTGAAGTTAGATTTTGTATAGTCGGCTTACTGATGGTATTAGCTGATAGCTTATATTCACTATTATCCCTTCGAACGTTTCACTACGAATAGATATTTCACAATGCAAAGATATATTTTCCTAAAGAAAAACAATTTATAACTTTTCGCCAGAAAAACGATTTTTACAAGGAAAAAGTGATTAAAATGAATCGGTATACATACCTATTCTGTGATCCTAACCTTACGTGTTCTTTTTGATACGTTAAAACAAAATGTGACCTTGAATTTATTTGTATTATCTAAATCTAATTTTATTATTTTCCTGAATTAAATGGACAATATATTTTTATAATTTTTCAATTTAATTTACCTTTATGTTTTCGATTTTTTATTTAATTACGTTTTTCTTTCAGTATTTTAGGGTGTTTAGTCGATGTTTATAGGTTTGATTTTGAATCTGCATTGCTGTGTTTACATGTTATTTTCGATTCATTTAAACAAAACTTAGTGACTAAAAATTTCTGATTTTATTATCCTAGCACTTTTTACTAATCCTACCAAACATTATCATATCAACAGGATCTGTGGCAAAACGTGCCTTCAATCATTTTCAACTTTGGTAGATTCTATCTCAGATACTTCAAAGTGATTTTAAAAGGGAACTGTCGTAAAAAAGGTATCTAAAATCCAAAACAAAAATTAATGATAAACAATTTATAGACTACTAAAACATTTATTTCAAAAGAGCTAATACTTACAATTGTAAGTACAATTGAAAAAAATCATTCAAATGACGAAAATGTGATAGTGAAAAATGGTAAAAATAATGAAATTAACTTCTGTTGGAACACTTAGGACAGTGATATAGAAAAATTGCCTTCTGAACTTTGCTCAATGTTTTCCTTTATTTCTTTCAAAGTAAATTGAGGATTGAATGTAATTGTGCCTTCAATCCTTTCGATTATGGATTCTGACAATATTGTTCGTTCGAACCACCTTATTTTTGTAAATTTATAATATCATTTTTTTAAAAATTCCTAAGATATAGTAGAATTATAGTTTATTTCAATCAAACTTGCTGCTTCTTTTATGGATTGTCCTTGATCTAAAACAAGCTTAATTAAACTTTGCCTCTTTTCGTTGGATATTTTATTATAATTTTCTCTTATTGCATTATTTTGGTCTGAATTATCTGTTAAGTGAGAATCGGATTGATTATCCGAGTTCATGGGCTTCATAATTTAGAGGCTTAAATATAAAAAAATGCGCGGAAATAAATTTATTTGAAATATAAAAACAAGAATATAAAATAAAAAAAAGAAAATATGATTATTAATATTAACTAATAATATCATGCGCAAACTGTTGAATTTCATTGGCAAAAAGTTGAACTTCATTGACAAAAAGGTGAATTTCATTGATAAAAAGGTGAATTAGAACAAAAATTGATATATACCATTTTTTTGTATGAGTGCGGTAAATCTATTTTTAGCTTGTTTGGCGATTTCTACGGTTTTTTGTTATTCTTTTCTTTATTTTTTAAAATTATTATACTTGTTGTTTTCTTGCTAATGTTGGCGAATAGGGTTGATTTTTATTTATTTTTTTCTAGGGTTTTTGTGTATCTACCCCCTAAAACCCATCAAGATTAATATCCCTCCTATGTACCCATGGTGATTGTCATGTTGGTAATGTACGTAAGGGTTGAAAATTCATGAGCAGGTGAGCTCCATTTCTACAACTACTCCTCATGATATTTTCACATTCGGGTTCTGGACTGCCGATGGAAGGTCTTACGTCTTTCTCTTTCTATATCCTGGTCCTTACTCGTCTATTTCTTCAATTTCCATACTTATTTTTCATCTTTACCCGTTATTTATAAAGGTATCCTTCAAAAATTTGGGCAGCGTTCCTCCCTTATTTTTTTGGTAAATTTCCTACTTCATTTATTTAATCACGGTATCGACTACATTTGCCCTAGCTTAACTTTATCTTTCCCTATTTTAAGATTTGATTAGCAATTCCTTAACTCCCGGTACATTTCCCATGATTTTAAGTAGTTACAACACTCTGCGGTCACTTTAATAAACCTTTCTGCCAGATTATATCATTCAACTATTGGAAAAATGCTTTCAACTTTATGCCTCTACACTATCTTATCCTTTTCTACTCGATTTTCTGATTTATTTTCTGACAATGTTTTTAATTTTTCTTACAAAACTTTATTCCCTCTTAACTAAAGTCGCACTTCCCGTGAGTTTATTTTCTACTCGCCCCGGCCACTTTTCAGTAGCCGCTACGAGTTATACAACGATGCCCTGCGTGGAGGTCCTGTGCAATTGCCAGACCCTACTGCGGACTACCGAGGTATCAACGAGGCGCGACCCACGAGCTCAACTAGGGAACTTAATCCACCAGCCGGCACGAGATCTGTCCCATTGATAGCTATTTCAATACATATATATAAATAAGATTTTAGGGGGACTTGTCAGTGGCACCAAAAGATCCCACGACCATCCAGAATAAAATCAAAACTTTAAATTCCGAAATATATATTTATACAAAAATAACAGTACTTACAATCCACAGTCATGCAATCAGATTGGAAAAATTGGCATAAATTGGCATAAAAATTTTGTCTAACAATGACTCACAGTTCGTCTAAGAATTTCTACAAATTTTCTGCCTGAATAAAATTGTCTAAGGAAGTCTAAAAATTGTGAAAATGACTGCTGTATATTTAGTATTTTTGTGCCTGTATGCGACCAAATGGGCGATTTTTCGCCATTTTTAGGGCTTTTTAATTATTTTATTTATTTCGAAATGTTTTTGTAATTTTTTATATATTTTTCTTTATTTTTTGGTATATTAACATTTTATTGTTGGATTTTATTTTTATTATTATTTTATTACAATATTATTTTTTAACCCCAATATTTTGTTTTCTGGTCGCCTCTTATGCCTGTGTTTTTTCTAAACCTTATTTTGCAAGGTTTTGGCAGTTTATTTCTTTTCTCGTATGTTTCTTTTTGCATCTGTAGGCATTTTTCCGAATTTTAATTAATTATTTGTTTTATTTTAATTTTGTTATATTTTTAATTTGTTTTAATTAATATGTTTTTATTTTATTTTTGGTCTCTTCTTGCGGTGAGTGCTTATGTTACAGCAGCCATATTGACAATTTCCAAACGATATTAATTATTTTGTTTTAACTTATACAATTTTCACCTTTTTGCTTAAATTGGTTTTGTAAATTTGTTTTAATTTTGGCTCTGAGCCGAACACTAAACCCGAAATTTTATTAAAATCTTTTCTTAGTTTTGTAATTTTGATCTTTTTTTATTTTTCGTCATTTTTAGTGATTCTGATTGACCATCTTTCCGCTTATATTTATTTTAATCTCCTTTTGCGAGATTTAGCGGTTTGTGTATTATTATGATGTTAATATTTGCGACTGTAATTGGTTCTTTTTATTTTTCTCTTATTTTAGTGTTTGTGATGCAAACTTAATTAATTTTTTATTACTTATAATTATTTATAATTAATTATGAATTCTAGCCCAACATTATGAATGGTCAAGCGAAACACAAAAAAAACAGATACAGCTGAAAAATCAAATTTAAGGTATCGAAAAAGATTTCGATGCTTATTGAACAAAAAAGAGGATTTTTAAGTTGTTTTAATTGGTTTAACATAAAATAACATGCAAGATCTTTAAAAAAACTTGCTCTTTTATGTATTAATTTGTTATTTTTTGAGTATGTGAATGAATTGGGAACAATAAATTGACTTTTAAAGAATATATAAAAGATTAAGAACTCCTGATCTAAGTAAAAAAAAACAAAAGGCCCATAAAAAGAAATATTGAGAGCCTAATAAAAGTATCTTTAATTTTAAAAACAAGTTACACAAAAATAACTGAAAAATAAAAGAAAAAATATTTTAAAAGCCTATTCAATTTTTATGCCTTTCGATAATCCAATCTTTTAACCCAAAGGAGTTTGCAACATTGCATTTACGGGACTGGGCATCTAGTTTATCTCTACCTAATACTTTTATTATTTAACATGTTATATAAAATCTCAAGGACTCCCTTGTTATATATCTTTAGTTAATCTTATTTATTCCCGTTATTTATCAAACATGGAACCTACAGAAGATTCATATTTCTTAGTCAATAGTATGAAATTAAGCATTAAAAACATTATAAAAGTCAATTTATTTAATGAATGCTTATTAACGCATTACTGGACAAGACGGCATTTACCGACAGAAACAGTTCTATTCCGCGGGACAAGATGACATATACCAACATTTAATAAATCAGCTATTAGGACAAGACGGGAACTCCCAACAGCTAATGCATTACAATATATATAACAATTATGCATGTGTCCATATAGAAACACTATTATATTCCTGTGTAATTTATGGTTAAAACTATGTCCGGGAATAATAAATTTTTCAAAAAATGATAAGATTAAGCCTTACCCTGGGAAAAGCAAATCGATTTAGAAAAACTTTGAATTCTATTAAAGAAAAACAAATAATTTTCTATGCAAATAGAAACAAAAAAGCCCCTGGAGCTTTGTTTGAGGTGTTCAAAAACTAGAATTTAAGTTTAAAAACCTCAAAAATATAATGAATAACAAGAAATTATTGAATCTAACAACTATTATTCTTTTCCGTATTTCAAATATTACGCGTATCCATAATAAAAATAATGATTGAATCCAATATATTCAATTTTACTTTTCAAAAAAATTATTGTCTAAACAGAACTGAAGAGAAAAGAAAATGAAAATCGATCAATGGTGAAAAGATAAAAACAATTTTCATTAATGTTTTTTTCTTATTAAAAACCGGTTCACTCATTCAAATCAATTTTAATTAATAAACAAAGCATTATTGTCACCATTAATCATAGTTTAATTAAAAAAGTTTCGAATGGTCAAATGAAAAAAATCATATAAAAAAATTCCGGAATAAAAACAGACGCGTGAAATTTTGATTGCACCTGGCGACCTTTTCTAATATGACATTAAAAACATCCAAAACACGTGCAATTCTACAAACTTTTTTTTATTTTTTTAAAGGCCAAAAATAAGAAAGGTTATTTGTAAAAATAATATTTGTAAATAATATATTAAATGTGCACAAGTGAATACAAATTGTATAAAATTGAGCTCGTTGACCTTCAAATGAATCCTGAATGGGCAATTTCCTGGAAAGATTTAAATATTGTATTCTTCCATTTTTTTCACATTTGGGATCTGAAAATATGTTACAATTAACCTTTGTTTTATTTTATTTTATAAAATACATATAAAATTAATAATTTTGCGTTACATTAATATGGAGATTTTGTGATAGAATTATAAAGCACCCTCATCCTTTTATTTTTTAAAATTTCAATTTTTTAAAAAAATGATTGAATAATAATAAAATTGAAAATTAACCCAAAATATCAAATGAATTTTTGAAATTTCTATGCTCTCCAACTTTAAGAAATATTAAAATTTAGAATTTATAGTATATCCTATATACTACCAGATTTGAAAGGGTTAAGAAAAACATTTTTGAATAATTAAAAAAGTTTAAATTCAGAAAATATTTTGTCTTTTTATCCAACATTTTTATACACGTTTTAAAGGTTTTGCCGAAAAACTGTTAAATTAGAATTTATTATCAATATAAAAATGGAAGATTTTGCATTTAATTTATTAAATTTGTATTAATTATATATTTTTGACCTCCTTAAAAAATTAATATTTTTACATTTTCATTGAAAATGGTTTACTTCTGTCCTTATTGTTGTATTCACGGGGTCTTCTTTTCTGTTCAAAGAAATCCAACGAATAATTTCATGCACTTTACTAGCCAGTTTGACAGTAAGGCCGATGAAAAATAGCATATATGTGAATGCTTTTATGCATTGAATATTTTTTGAGCATATTAATTAATTGCCAAGCATGACGGGAATCATAGCATGAATCGCCTGACTACTGAGTCCCAAGAAATCTTGGGAATTGGTAGCCCACATTTTTTTCTATTTGCACTTATTAATTAAGAATGTCCTTGTCGTAATTTCTTTGTTTAACTTTATTGATTTTTTATTTTTCTTCTCCGTTTTCATTTCATTTCTTGAATGTTGTTAGAGTTCCGGTACGACATACTCTCCCAGTTATAATTTTACCCGGATATTTTATTCAATATTTAATTTTTTAGAATTATTTAGGTATCCTTAACAATTCAACGACTTGAACAACAAGGTAAAATGACTTTTGAAATCAACGATTCTAATAAATATACAATGAACATCGGTATAAACATATTCTGATAATAATTTTCAAGTAAACATGGTCTGCCACTGGATAAAGCAAACTGACTACTGCTAATAGAGTGCTAAACGTGATGATGAACTTCATGGAACTACAATTATTTCGGTAGCCGTGATGCCATGATGTCCTTTGATCAAACAGACAAACCGTTATATCTAAAAGAACTTAAATTATTATAAAAAAAATTGTTACTTCTAGAATTAAGATGAAATTTGTAAGTTCCCCAGGACCGGAAGAACACAATGACCTTCAACACAAATTGTTTAAAATAACCATACTGCCACAGCTATTATCATTTTAAAAAGTTTTAACCAAATATATTCGGTGAAAAACGCAATGGTACTTAAAGAAAAAATGTACACGCGATTCACCAGTTGTACACATAAAATTCAAAGATAACAAAACTAAATTCGTATTTTAATTATCTGACAGTAATGTAAAATTGTGTGATAAATCACAAATTTCATATTTAAATTTTTCAATTTTTAATGGATGTTATAAATATTATGAGTTCAGAAAAGGAACTGTAATGTGGTGACCCCGCTATAGGGAGATTTTGTCTAACAGCCGAAAATATAGTAAGTGGGCCAAGATATTCAAAAATTCATATTGGAGAAATGAACTCTTTTTTGAGATATGTATATTGCTTTTTTTTAAAATAAAAATAAATTATTAAATTGTTAAAAAATAAAATTTATAATTTTTATATTTTAACAATTTAATAAATTATTTCATTTAAAAAACAACATGCATTTCTCAATTGATAATTTCAATTATCAATTTTTTTAATGTTTAATTGATTTAATTTGTATATTAAAATTAAATTTTCATAAAAATATTTTCAAAAAAAAAATAATTATTTTGTTTATGAAGTAAAATTTTACATCGTTTATAATTCTAACAGTAAACCCGACGAAATATATCGCAAAAGTGATGTTCGCTTGGCATTTCCTAATATTTAAATCAAATAATTGCTTTTTCTCACTAAAAATAATACTTTCAGATGCGCCTGACTAGGTAGATTACACCCACACACTACTATGACTATCTAGCAAATAAATATATAAATGAAGGGATTAAACAGGACAACCTAGCCCAATAATAATAGAAATACACACAAAATAACTGTCTTAGTTTTTATTCGTCATTTTGATCCTTCATTTTCTGATGACCGTTTTATCATCATATAGAATCCACTGAGAGCAACTGATTTTTGGTTTTCTAAGACATTAATTAATGATTTTCTTAATAATTATTTTTAAATAATATTACTTTAATCATGCTTTTCTGATCAGCGTTATCCATTTTTTGAATTTGTCATGTTTTCATCAACTTTCATCTTTGTCATTCATTTATTTATCACTTTCATTCATTTTGTCATCATTTTCCAATGTTAAGCAAAACAATTTTCATTCAAATTCATATTCTTTCTGTTTACCGCCATCAAAGTGTCTTTATCCTCGTCATCTGTCAGCAAATTATCTTTATCCAATTTATAACCAAAGTATTTTCATGCAAATAATTCATCAAAATAATTTCATTAATGTAAAATTATCTAAAATTTAAAAAATATGTTTATTAATATAATTTAAATAATTTCTAATTTGAATTCTGTTGAATTCTGGTTTGTCACGTCTGTGTGTGTGAAAATTGTAAACCGATAAATTATTATTATTATTAATATTATTATTATTATTAATATTATTACTATTATTATTATAACTATTATTATTATTATTATTATTATTATTATTATTATTATTATTATTATTATTATTATTATTATTATTATTATTATTATTAATTTTATTAAATATTTGAAATGCATATGTCCTAACCCTTAATTACCATGTGATTTCTTTGTGAATGCATGTTCTTTTGTCCTATCCAATGTCTAATGTAATTGGTTGACACTAATTTTGAATCAAACCGTTTCGATAATGATAAAAGTAAGTTGTTTATAACTATAAACATTTCATAATTAATCATTTATTTTTTAAAGCTAGCAAATATCGCAAATGAATTTAACCAACTTTTTAAAGAAAGATGGCGAGAAATCACGAAAAAGTAAATTTATTATTACTTTATTTCATTAAATTATATTCTTTTAGGAATGCTTGACGATTTTTATGTGAGAAACAAAGAAAGTTAAAGTAAATGTTGGAGAACATAGTATATTAATTTTATTTATAACAAAGTTAATGAAATATTAGGTGAATCAAAAATCAATAAAGACTGTCGGAAAATGTTTAATGTTGATATTGATGAAAAAGGTAAAGTTATTTATTAATTATTGTTATTTATAAACTTTTAGATGATAATATTATCGGATCAGACTGTGTATACAGATTTCTGGTTGAAGTGGAAAATATTGTAAATCATATTGTCAAAGTTTATTACAAGAATAGAGGACATGTTCAAATGAATTTTTTGACAAATCAGGAGAAATTGGAGTTCAGTGTAGCAGTCGATTGTTACTTATGTAAAAACCAATGCCGGAGAAAGTGAGAGACCATGATCACTTTACATAGAAATATCTCGGAGTTGCATGTAATTTATATAATAAACAGTGACAAATTCAAGAAACATTACCTATTGTATTTCATAATCTGAAAGGTTATGATTTACATCCATATTGAAACAATGTCTTAATCAGTTTCCTCATTGGAGTCTCAGCTGCATTCCAACAAGCACTGAGAAATTTTTAAGTTTAATAGTATGGTTGGGAAGTTTACTATACGATTTATTGACTCTAGTTAATTTGTCAATACTTCATTGCACAATGCAGTTAAAACGCTGACCGAATTACCTTTAACTCGTTCTGTGTTTAATACTGGGACTATTATTAATAACAAAGGAATGTTCCCATATAATTTTGCCACCAGCGAGGAGATTTTGGAAACAACGTATGGGTTGCTGCATATTTGGGAAGGTGTTACACATGAAGAGTACGAGTTAGCGCAACAAATATGGCAAGAAACGAGTTGAGAAACACTGATGGATTATTTGAAAATTTATTTAAAATTGGATGTGTTTCTACTTCCGATTTCTTCCAACAATTTCGAGAAAGATCAAAAGCACATAATGGACTCGAACCACTCAACTTTTTCGGTTTTCCCGGGATGAGTTGGGCATCTGCACTCATGAAATTAAAAGAACCAGTGGAATTGTTAATGGACATGGAAATGTACAATTTCTTTGAGGCTGGGGATCCGTGGTTGATCTCAAATTTGTAAATAAGCACTATACCGTTACAGAAAATGAAAGAGTTGCTTTATATCGATATAAATAACTTGTACAGGTGGGCGCTAAGTCAGTATTTGCCATGTAGCGATTTCGAGTGGATATATAATGAAGTAGAATTATTATCTATTTTAATTGACTACATTAGCTCAGATTTGGAAACATCAACATATGGATACACTGTGGAAGTGGACTTATTCATTCCGTCTAATAATCACGATCTCTTAGACGACTTTCCAGTTGCTGCTGAGAAAATACGTCCACCAAATTCCACAGTTCTGAAAATTATTATTAACTCTTCACCCAAAACACAATTATGTAATTCATTGGCGTCTTTTAAAGTTATATATGGCTCTCGGAGTAGAAGTTGTTAACATTCATCGGGCAATAAAATTTGTACAAAAGCCAATACTGAAGGATTGTAACAGTACAAAAACCCGATTAGGAACCGAATCAATAAATAAGATGTAGTTTGTTTAGATAGGCCAAGCTATATTGGCCAAACAGTGCTAGACCTATCTAAACTCAGAATGTATGAGTTACAATATGTTGAACTGGCAAATATCGAGCATAGTTCAATTGTGAAATAAATATCATAACCGGGGACACAGACTCATTCTTCCTCGAATGTAAATATGTGAAATTAAGATCTCAATTACTTCCTGCAAGGATTGTTGACGGACTGTTGGATACAAGCAATTACAATCCATCAGATCCATTATATAACAGAAATCTGGATTCGGTAATTGGGAAGTTCAAAGATGAAAACAAAGGGAACGCGGATCAAGAATGAGTCTTCCTCGGGCCAAAATGTTATGGTTTGCTCAGTAGTGATGATGAAGAAGTAAATAAAACAAAGGGCGTAACGTTAAAAGGAAAGGAAATCACACATCAATCATATGTTATCATGGAATGCAAATACCTACATTGCATCAATCTCGGTTTGGCACAAGAAAGTATCCGTTATACACATTTAGAACAGAAAAGGTAGCCCTTACAAACAACGATGATAAAAGAGTTTGGGTTGAGGAGAATAAGAGATTCACATAAGGGCATTTTAATGTTTTAGATCATATTGAATTGAATAATACTTTTCTTGATGATTTACCCGATGAATTCGATTTGCCCGACGATTTCGAATTACCTGATAAATTCGATTTACCCGATTTACTTGATGAAATCGATAATGAGTGAGCCAATGGTAATTATTTATTATTATTATTATTATTATTATTATTATTATTATTATTATTATTATTATTATTATTATTATTATTATTATTATTATTATTATTATTATTATTATTATTATTATTATTATTATTATTATTATTATTATTATTATTATTATTATTATTATTTTATTATTATTATTTTTTTTTTTTTTTTTTTTTTTTTTTTTTTTTTTTTTTTTATTTATTATTATTATTATTATTATTATTATTATTATTATTATTATTATTATTATTATTATTATTATTATTATTATTATTATTATTATTATTATTATTATTATTATTATTATTATTATTATTATTATTATTATTATTATTATTATTATTATTATTATTATTATTATTATTATTATTATTATTATATTATTATTATTATTATTATTTTATTATTATTATTATTATTATTATTATTATTATTATTATTATTATTTTTTTTTATTATTATTATTATTATTATTATTATTATTATTATTATTATTATTATTATTATTATTATTATTATTATTATTATTATTATTATTATTATTATTATTATTATTATTATTATTATTATTATTATTATTATTATTATCATCATTTCGAACACGCTTTGAGAATGCGTTTTTTCTTTAGGACCAAAAATATTGATTGTAATTCACTTTGAGAATGTGTTTTCTTTAAAAAAAAATATTGTTTTTTATTGAATATTATTAATAAAAGAAGATGCATTAAATATTTATATATAAAATAGTTATATAATCTACAACACCTAAAAGACAGTTTGTAAGTACAATCTGAATGTTCACGATAGGGACATGTAATATTTGAGGGGAAATCTCTTTTCTTCATTGAATATGGAATCAATCGCAGATTTGGAAAATATCTCTTTAACAAACTGATCTTCTATCCGCCATCATTAGGCAAATAAAAAATTTGATTAGCATCTATGTATTGTAAAATACAGGTGTGACAAATATCACTAAATAATAATGGTTCCAAAATGTTATTAGAATTTATAATACATAAGTCTTTAATATTATCTTTATGGCAGAAAATATTAATAAAATAACAAGACATTTTACGAAACATATATTTAATTACAATGTTTATACATTAACCAAGCAAGGCAATGTTGACCACAAATAATAATTAACGGGTGTTGAAACCGAATTTTGTTGTAATCAATTGGTTTTCCAATAGTTTCTAGTTTTTTGGATCAATAGAGCAGGATAATAGAAACCCATAGGATTGAAAACATATGTTTTATCTGGTTTTATATAGACAGCAATCCAATGTTCTCCTCCAAGAGTTGATGAATGAGTGTTGACAACTATAGCCTGATTGTTTTTTAAATAGGGAATTTTGTCTAATGGGTACACTCCAACATTCTTTACCCAATGTTTGAGTACCAATTCGATTTATCTGAACAGAACTATTATAATAATTACAATAGTTTTATAAAACTTACTATATGGCAAATTTCTTCATTTCTTTACTTCATTTATGATCAAACTAGTACTGCTCTATTTGCAGTTATTTGCACTTCATTTTCAAATACTCCATATATTATGAAATAGTTCAACTGAAGGTTGTGAAAATTTGATATCCAGTCGAAGATTTCCATTTTGAGGTAGTTGACTTTGATTCAAATCAAAATAAGGGGCTAATAAAATGTGAAAAACGAGTATTTGGTTGTAAATTCTTCAGGTGTTATACCACAATTCAAGTTTTTATCCAATTAACCCTTTATTTCTCACTATACTTTGCATATATGCAGCGCAATAATTATCATTATCGAAATCTTGAGTGTATATTTCTTGATAATACGTATTTTTTGACAATAATAATGAAGTAAAATTACAATGTTTTAAAGTTGAATATATGTAAATATATGTAAATATATGTAAACTACCAAAACTACTATTGTTGGAAATATATTTTTGTAACTCGTCAAGTGTATCAATATATAAATTATTAGTAAACGTAAATGTATCTTCAACTTCATTAATATATGATACAGATATTTTGATTTCTTCTATCATTACACTGTTTTTATTCAAAAGCCTTGAAACTTAATAGGTATTCCTTCCCAGTAACAACAATGTTAAGCTTTTCACTACCCATTCGCTTGGCATCATTATTATTTTCAAATATTATTGTAAATGGAGAAAAATCACAACTAATATTTAATCCATCTCTGTAAAACATTTGACAATGCTCATCTAACAATTGATTCGGAATATCATAATATCGTTCAAAATTATTGATTGAAAAAATACCACTACTTGTTTTGCGAACATTCCTCTTGTAACTGATTTTCCATTGACTTTAAAAATTCACTTTACTAGATCTTTTGCTGATATCCATGTCGGGTTTTCATATTCATGCCACTTGACATAGTATTGTTTATCCTTACCAACCTTTTTCGTTTTCAATATTTTTTCAATTCGAAATACAGTGAGTAGTGGAATAACTTGTAATTCTTGCTCATAAAATTTACACTGTACTTCATTATTATCATAGTCTTTAATAACATACATTACAGGATTCAGTTTTGTGTTAATTTTTGACATGACAAAAACTTTATCACTCCAATTTGTGTAGAAATTTTTAATGAAGTTTGAAGCAGATATTTTAGAACCGATACAATACTTTTGTATTTTAACTTTTTCAATTTTTCTAGACAGCCATAAATCGACGCTATTTTCTGAGGATATATCAACAGGTCTTAATCCTTTTAAACCTTTGTGCGACGAATGATTATAACTGTGTATTATTTTCGGTAAAACATTAACCCATGTTTTATTGCCTTGATGCACAATGAATCGTTTGAGTTTATCTCTCAAGGTTCTATTAAAGCGTTCAACATAAGCTGCTTTATATTGAGAATGTACAGCATAATGATTTATATCACCAAGAATTTGTTTCACTTTACTATTGTAAAATTCTTTACCAAAATCTGTTTGTAAATTGTCAGGTGACTATCTTTAAACACTGTTTTTATAGCTTTAGCCATTTCATCTGTAGATTTAGTTTTGATTGAAATAGCACGAGTAAAACGACTGAAAACATCAATACGTGTTAAAATATATTTATATTCCTTATTGATTTTCGAATATGGTTTCGAATCCATTTACCATAAATTATCAATACCAAATGTCTTATATTGTCTAGTTGGAAATCTTTTCCTCATCGGTTTGTTTAAACTGTATGCCACTTGTTCCGATAACCACTGTTGTATCTACTTGTTCAAATTCGGAACTCTTTTCTTTAGCTTTCTAATCCACCGAAACCGGCTTCGTCCTTTGGGTTTGTCCATATCGCCTCCATTACAACAAGAATACTTGAAATTTAAATTAAGATTAGGCAACGATTGTCCAATCGTTTATTGTAAACCACCAAGTAATGATAATACCAATGGTATCAATGAACCAGTAAACCCTCCTTGTTGTTTATAAATAATTTTTCTCATCATTTTTTCGATTTTTACTGTTTACCAGTGAAAACAGAGGTTTCTTATGTTTATTCAACACATGTTTTTTCGATTTATTTACTTTAATTTTCCCTTTGACAACTTTAATTAAATTATCTAGTAAATCATCAATAACGAAATTAGGGAATGATTGTAAAATATTCATTCTTTTAACACTTGGTGCCTTTAACTAACCAGTGAAAAACGGAAAACTTAGATGATTGTTTTTAATAGGTTTCGGTTTTAAATTATGCGAAAAAGATTTGACGTTGGAAAATTTGCTGTTACAAGTTTTTTCGATGGAGTGTAACTTGTTTTTGGAGGAATTGAAATTTTCTTTTTTAGAATTCGTTTAAGTTTTCTCAATTTAGGTTTTGACATTTTTGATGGTTTAACAAGCGCTTTTAGAAACATTTTTAAATTTTATTGTTTTTAACTTTGTTTATAAACCATGACCCCATCTTTGTTGAAAATATCTGTTCTAACCCGTAATTCATCAGGACATTGTTGAATGAAATCGAGAAAAATATAACCATGTGGGGTTTTTGGTCAGATCTTAAAATGAACAGATTAAAAAATTTCTATAATTTAAATATGGCTGTCTCGAAAGAAAATCAATAACAGCAGCATCTCTCGGGTTTTTGAAAACCACTAAATATTTAAATTACGTGTTCGATGATTGCCTTCTTGATGAAATAGATTGAGTTATAAAAATAACCGTAACAACAGCATGCCTACTGATTTTTGTGAATAAATTATTGAAATCATTTTCTTTATTTGCTTCCTGGTATAAATCATTAATGATAATAACATCACCTTTTAGTAATCGACTTGATCCATTTTTATATAATCCCTTAACTACTGTCATGTTTTTCAGCTTACAAAAGTTATTTTGAGTTAATCCATGTTCTTCATATGCTCCCCGGTGCCAATAAATAAATTCGATTTTAATAATTTACAAAAAATAACGTTTTTTCACTGCCACTTGGACCAACAATTTTATAAACTCCATCATTTCTTAGTTCCATTTTCAAATGAGTTAGGGTTAGATATTGTTTATATTAATTATTTGAATAAACTCTTGTTAAAATCATATATATACTGATTAATTAAAATTATTTACTATTCATGTTATCTAATATAAATTACCGAAGAAAGACTGATGTAAGCAATATGAGTATTCCGAGTGGAAAGCCTCTGAAAATGGTTGATAAATGTGGAAAACATACTATTATATTTTTCAAATCAGTCAAATGTCGAATAATGGGGTGTAAAAAACCGCTAATTACGAATGAGTTGCAGTATAAAATCACAAATATTGAATTACAATCAATAACAGTTAGTATACAAATTGTCTCAACAAACCGATTGTATGTTTGAACCAGATTTATTCCCTGCGTTGAGACTGTTACAATTATGTGTCAATGTATTTTCGAGTGGAAAAGTTGTTGTGTTAGGACTGAAAAATTTAAATTACTTCTCATTCACTGATAAGCTGGTAAATGATATCGTGCGATTGGTTGAAATTTGTATATAATTATTTCATATTCATTTACAATTTCATTTATTTACAACAACATGTGCCAACTTTCTAGCAATGGTAAATTATTATTTTACTTTTTCAATTTTAATTCATATTTTAGAAAAATTAATGTCGATACTCATTGGAAAAATGGATGAACTATTTCCAAATGTCTTGACAAAATTGATTTGTTGCGCACTGGAAATCATCCCGTTTAGAATATTGCTGGCATCAGAAATCGATCTGAAGTTGGTGCTTCAAGAATGTCTACAGGACGTCCAACAAGACCTGCCAAATGTTGATAATTTCACAATTTGTGCATATGAATGCGATGCATGAAGCGAAGAAGGAAATATGTGCTTTGGGTATTAAAATCCGAATTAAAGAAATATCATTACTCTTCAATCGTAGATTGTGATTGAATGTTTTTTAGTCAATAAATGTTTTCAGTTTATTAGTTTTTTATCATTTTAGTAGTTTATTTCAACTGTTTGTAAATAGTATAAATTTTATGTAAACTAATAGGACCAGTGATTTTTTGAAAATAGCAAATTTAATACAAATTTGTAATTCAAACAGCAACTGATGTACAATTTAAACAAATGCACGAATTTGATTGGTAACCTTTTGATATAAATACAATGCTCTTTAAAATTAGTCATAATTTCAAAATTACTAAGAAAATAAGTGACACAAAAATGTTGAGAAACAAGTAAATCTTCAACCAGAGAAACTTTTTCATAATTACAAAATGTATTTCCCAGAAGATCCGATGGAAATTAGGTTATCGTATTCAGTTAAGTTATGCAAAACTCCTTATCCCCATCTCATGGCTACTTTGTCAACAGATTTTGAGGTTTAAATATGTTTATGAAAATAAATAACAATATCCAAGCCACTGCAACTGTGTTTTCAATGCTCGCCAAGCTCGTTTTTATGATGGTATGCCACAATAAAGATTCAAGAATTTAAAGTTGACCAGAGCAATATATATATATATATATATATATATTCACTAATATGCGATTAGAACGTACAAGGCTTGCTCTTGGATTTTAATAAATGTATTAATCAGTTATTGTTGTTGTTGGTTTTAATAAATGTATTAATCAGTAAATGTTTTTCTAGTTGATTTTAAAAAAGTAATTATAATAATAATAATATTAATAATAATAATTTATCTGTTTACAATTTTCGAAATAAAAGATGCTATTAAAAGTCCTTTGAACATACACATACAGGAGGGATAGAAAAAATTTGCTTGTTTTAAAATTCATAAAACTTTGATTTTAAAAAAGTAATTATAATAATAATAATTTATGTTTACAATTTTCGAAATAAAATGCTATTAAATGTCTTTTGAACATACATATACACGAGGGATAGAAAAAATTTGCTTGTTTTAAAATTCACAAAACTTTTTAGTAAGGGGTTTGTACTTAGAAAGTATTTTGAAAAACTATGAGTCACAAAAGTTTTCGGTAAGGGGGTTGGTTTCAGACTTATAAAATATTTAACCAAAAATATCACTCATAATAATCAAAAAAATAATTTATCGGTTTACAATTTTCAATGTAAAAGATGCTATTAAATGTCCCTTGAACCCACACATACACGAGGGATAGAAAAAATTTGCTTGTTTTAATATTCATAAAAATTTTTGGTAGGGGGTTATATTTCTTTGTTCTGACTTAGAAAATATTTTACAAAAAATGATCAGTCATAATAATAATAGTACTAATAAAAAAAATTATAATAATAATAGTAATAATGATAATAATAGTAATAATAATAATTTATCTGTTTACAATTTTCAATGTAAAAGATGCTATTAAATGTCCCTTGAACACACACATACAAGAGGGAAAGAAAAATTTTTGCTTGTTTTAAAATCCATAAAAGGTTTTGCTAGGAGGCGGGGTTTGGACAAATATTTTGAAAAAAATGTTAGAAAAATACATGTATTTTTAAAAAATTTCAAGGTTTCTATTAAATGTCCCGTGATACACAAGCTGGGCCACAAAATTTTAAGATCTTACTTAATGTCAACAACACGCAGGGGTAGAAAATGATGAGTCATCGAGAGCTTAATACTACCTCCTCATCATAAATTTGATAATGATTTTTCTCTTTTAGAAATGATTTACAAAAAGAGAAAATTCTTGTTTATTAATTTGGTTATATTCTAATCATTTTTATTTATTGACGATCAACTAAAATTTTCTTTGTTATAGAATTGGTTTAGATTAATCTTTCCAAGGATATTAAAACGTTATAATAAATAGCATTTGAACACTAGCAAACTTCATACATATATTTGCTTACAGCGCGTAGATCTCACAGTCATACATGTACTTGATCGTCATCAGCCCTAACAATAACAATTATTATAATATCAATAAATAATAACAATAAACAATGATATGATAACAGACCAATAGCCGAAAAGGTACACAAACGCGCAAACACACGCAAACACACAAACCATCTGTTGAGGCAAAAAATTGGGAATAAATTTAGCATTAGAGATAAGGAGAAAAGAGTTCTTTCATAATTTCATTTGATATAGGCAATCTATTGGCTTTGATTAATTCAACGCAGTCGAGCATAAATAGCTTTGAGGCTTCATCTATTTGAGATAAACAAAGCATGATCAAAATCCATCGTTGTGGTAAGTCAGGATACTGCGTAGATGTGTAAATCTTTAGATAGTTTTGAGAGATATTCCTTTTCTGATTATTCAGAGCTTGAATGAATGGAGAATTGTCATGCAATTCCAAATCTGAAATAGAAACTTTAATAATTTTCTCCAAGTCCACTTTTCGGGAATCAACATATTTAAACCCCCCCTTACTTTTAGAGAAATATTGTTTATTATTTGCAAAAAGCAAGAATAAATTCAAAGAGTGACGAAAGTAGTTGAAATTAAAGATTGGAATTATTTTTGTTAAAATTAATTATCTAAATTGTTAAATAATTAAACTACTAGATAAAATAATATATTGCTTTAAATAATTTTTATCAAATATAACATTTATAAAAAGTTATTTATAAAAGACATTGTATTTTCTACAAAATTTGACTATGACTCAGATGTTTTATTGATATTCACAATTTTTCGGTACATCCTTTGTTTTAAATATACACTATTCTTAAAACTTTTTTAAAACCTTCACTTTAGAATATCTTTTTCTATTTTATAACACATTTTTTCAAAGTTATTATTTCAGGGGAAGGAGGTTAATTACTGGAACACAAGTATGGTATGTATTGGTATGTGCTTAAACTAAATTGTAGAACAATTCCAGAATGTTATGCAAAAACTGAGAACTAAGTTAGGAGGAACCTCAAATTGAGGTGCCGTTTTAAATGAGAAATTTGGATTTTCATTTACCAGAATTAAATTATAAATAATATATATGCTGTATGACTAAAATGGTAATAATTTAATTGTAATTAACTTTCTTTCATGCATCTTATTAACAAGTAATTTGCAATGAAGCATTTTGTTATGTCACTTTCAGAAGGGAAAGATGTTGTAATAAAATTAAAAATAAATACACAAAAGATCTAATGACTAATGAAAAGACAATATTTATCCTAAAAAGGTTTCATTGGGATAAACAATAAACAGTGACATAATCTGAGGTCCAACAGAAACTAAATAATCAATTTAACATGTTGCCATTCATATATATTAATTGTAAAGTCTAAGACAACGTAATATAGGATAAAAGGAAATCAAATATTTCAATACAATTAAATCGCATGTATTATCATTAAAATAGATTCAAGTAAATATTGTAATATTATATTGTTGTAAAACAAAGAATACCACTAACCTCCTTCTTCATCTTCAATAACTACATATTGTATCAAACACAGTTCATAAATGTCAATGTTCAGAGATTTAAATGAGCAAATCAACTGAACCATTGTCTGATAAAACCTTGGCGATAAAATCTCCATGTTAGGAATGTCTTGTGGCCCAACACATAGATTACTGGCTATTTGGATATAATTTGAATGGCAAGAGAAGCTTCTGAAAATACAAATTAAGTATGTGAGGATATTTAAGCATAATTATCAACGGACATAAATTAAGTTTTAAAATGATTAAAATTAAAAAATAAGATTTAAATTAACTTTTGATAAATTAGATTAAATATCTGTTTATAAGTTATTATATTAATTATTAAATATTAAAATATAACATAAAATAAAATTTAAATAATTATTAAACAAAAAAAATTTAAATGCCGCTGTTAATTTGTTAAAATTTCGGAAATATGAAAGATATAATTTGGATTTGAATAAATTTTTGAACTTTGAATGAATACAAATTTTGAATTAAATGAAGATGTTTTCACAGCAACTAACAAAGCACATTAGATATTGATTCAAAGTATATAATCAAACAGGGACGTATTTAATAATACTCTTAAAATAATTATATACTCTTAAATCTATATGTCCCTGCTACAGCCACTTTTTATTAATTTGGGATATCACAGAATGCATATTATGATATAATGTTTGCAAATTTTATTCAGTAATTGCATTTAATTTCCTAACAGTTCTCATTGAGATTTATTGTTTATTTTTATTTCATACAAATTATTAAGTCAATTAGACAATTAAAATATTTCTGTAAATAAGACAATCTTAGTGAATAATTTATCACCAAAGAGAAGAGTTTAGTAGAATTTAATTACGTGACATTTTTCTCATTACACAATTTTTATAGGAATTTCAGTTTTATTTATTAAAATTTGTTTTGACAAATAAAAAAAGTAGTAAGTAACAGTATATTAAATGAATTTCTGAAATTCAGTGTTAAAACCAAAAGACATTGGAAATAACACGGTTAAAAATAAACAAAAAACAGTTAAAATAAATAAATAATTGTTGTTAAAGTGAACAAAGTGATTGAAGGAAAAGATATAAAATAAAAAAAATTGAAAAGTAAGAGTTAAGGGAAGAAATGGAAAAAACAAAATCGAAAATAACAAACAATTGATAAAAATCAAACAATGAAGTATGAAAAGGTCATTAATTAAAAAGTACAAAGTGAAGAATGGAAAATAAAAACAAAATCAAAAAATAAATTTGTATATCTTGAAAATTTGTTCTAGATAAAGGGAAGGTATTAGCTAGAAGCTGTGAGATGACGTCTTCAAAAATTTTATATCTCAACAGCTGTCAGAGATAGTAAAATAATTGAAGATGACAAACTTGGACATAAAGAGAAAAAATAATGTAAACGAAAGTCAATATCAGTAAATGCAATTAGATTAAAGACTATGAAAGAAAACACAACTTGAATCAGAACAGAGATTTCTAAAGAACGAAAATTGAAAAGAAAGAAAAGAAGACGCAAATCGAAGATAAAAATGGAAACACGATTTAAAGAGGTTGCAAAGAAAAAAAGAAAACATAATTAAACAAAGTGAAGTGCGAGATTATCGGAGAAAACATTGTCGAATCGAAAAAAGTCTTAATCAAATAAGGTTTTTAATCCAAATTGTCAAAAAATTTTAAGTTAAAGCCAGGAAAGCAACAAGATCGAATATGCCGATCATTGAAATCAGAAACAGTAGTCAAGAAGTTGTAAATTCCGAATTATATTGTTAACGTGATATTACTTCCAAGGGGTTGTAATAAGCACTCTAGTCATTATATTAATATTGAATTATTGGTATCACCGTAAATTGACAGTCAAATTTTATATTGACTGGAGCTCGGTATTGTTGTTAAGCGAGACACGCATTGAATCAGATCAATAATTGACGACATAAAATTTCACCGACAACACCAACAATACTGTATTCATGATTATCTGTTGATTTATATTTCATTTGAGTAATTAGGTTATATTTTAATAATAAAGAAATTCTTAATCCGAAACAAATTTTTATTCATGTATGAGGAAAACAGCTACTAGAAGTAAGTTAAATGTTTTATAAAATACAGTCTAAAAGTTTTAAAACATTGGGATGTTTACACAGAAACAGAGATGATCTGTTAATTGTTCAAAGAGTATTACACTAAGAAAAAACAACAACAATAACAATAATAATAATAGTTACAATCTCTTCAAAAGTCATAATATAATTTCTACTAAATTTTATTAACATCAAAAACGTATACTTAATTCTGAATATTAAAACAAAGTTTTTAATATCCATTATTATTATTATTATTATTATTATTACTGTTGGTTTATTAACGATCGTCAGTAGTATAACTTGACTCCCCTTGCTCACTTTATAAATCAATGAAGAACAACCCAAAAAATAAATAACCACACAAATATTTCAATAAATCTGTACTTTTCTCAAACTTTAAGATAACCAACGACCGGCCGCCTTTTCTGATACGTTTATTTTAGTTAATAATTTGAATAATTCAAATATATAAGAAGTTTTCGAATGCAGTTTTCTTCGACCGCTGCCTTGGGGGCTGATTGTTTGCGTCCCTGGATTTTATATGGACTTTCGAAAATAAAAATAATTAGATTATAAAATTATAGATCATATCCTGTCAAAAATAAATTATTCAGTCAGGCGACTTCTTTCCTTTTTGCTTATTCTTCCAATCAGTATAAATAATTTAATATCATCCTGAGGAAGTATTTCATTACCTGCTCATCTACTGCTCGGGTTCTCCGCATGGATAGGGGTTTCCACAAAGCCACTAAATTATTCATTAATTTGATTTTATCATATTCGTGTTTATTTCATTGGTTGCTATCCGTACATACCAATTTTCCCCACAAAACCTCAATTTTTATATTCTTTTTAAAATTTTAATTTATTTCTTACTTCAGAATTTTTATAACTTTAGTCATTTGAACTCAATTTTCTTCAGCTTCCATTCTCTTTGTACCACTCTAGACCACCTCCAACACTACTATAATTCCTCTTTAAAACAATAGCTTTCTATTAGAAGTTTTTATTAAATTAAAATTACGATCTTCAACGTTCTCTCATATTTTCGAGAGTTTCAAAAATCTTTTGTGGTTTTCGAGTTCTAACCTCAATTACTCGTCACTAATAAAAACAAAACCTTTGTAGTTGTTATAGTGCCACACTTGACTGATCACTTAATCTTTCTATTATAATTTCTCATTGTTATTCAATCATTCACGCATGCAAAAATTATATATTATCTATTTTCGATAGCCGCCGCATGCAAATTATAATTGTTGTTTTTTAAGTTGAATTAATTTCTTTAGAATTTTATCGTAATTAATTCAGGTCAGTGTTTTTCAACCGTGGTGCCGTAGGGATATGAAAAGTGTGCCGCGAGCTCTGCTAATTTTATTATTGAAAGTTTATTAATTTCATATAAGGGTTGATTTTAAAAAAGCTTAGATTTTGAATTACTTAAAGTAGCGGTACATATATCAATTATTTTTGGTAAATATTAAGAACAAGAAAAGGCAAAAACTTACCTCAATTGAGAATGAGTTAAGAGTACGTTTGATAAATACGCGTTTTAATAACAAGGAGATATGCAAAAAGCATCAAGTTCGAATTTCCCATTAATATATGTTATAAAAGATTTAGTTTATTAAATATATAGTTTATTAAATATAAATGTTATTATAAAAAGGGTAGGGTGCCGTCTACTTTTCAAATTTTCCGTTACGGTGCCGCTATCTGAAAAAGGTTGAAAACCACTGATTCAGGTGTTATCATTTATCATTACTATTGTTATTTATTATTATTATTATTATTATTATTATTATTATTATTATTATTATTATTATTATTATTAATAACAATAATAATAATAACGAAATTGTATTTATCATTCATAAAAATAAAGTACTAAATAGAAATCCAATTTATTGTTAAATCGTGAATAATAAAAGCTACTCACAAAATATAAATAGTAGACATGTTGTAAATAATTTATATAATAATTAAAAATCACAATAACTAAAAAATTTTAAATTTATACTTATACAAATAAATGATGAATTAAAAATATGATAAAATTTACCTATATATCATTCTGATAAATAAAATATTGAGTGAATATTTATGGATGATTCCAAGTTTGCGGTTCATGTCCCGTTCACAAAATCCTAAAAGGAAAATAATAAAAATAATTGAAAATAAATTTTAAAAAGAACTGATTAAATGCTTGTTGAAATGGTAAGAAACGAGAAAAGAGAAAAATGTGTAGTTTATATTCAATATAAAATATTCTAATGATGACAATAACAATAATAAAACTAATAATAATAATAATAATAATAATAATAATAATAATAATAATAATAATAATAATAATAATAATAATAATAATAATAATAATAATAATAATAATAATAATAATAATAATAATAATAATAATAATAATAATAAAATATGTGAATAATGACCAGTAATATGATCAATCAATAATTTTGTAATTAAAATATATTAAAATAATCAAATTTTAGAAATAAATCTTGAATATCTTCAGGTAAACAGAGAAATGTCTATATGATTTTTAACACTAAAACAACGGAAAATTTATTTTTTTTTAAAGTATTTTTTTGTCATTTTTAAAATAAACGTATTCATACAAGAATAATGTTGAAAAATAAACAAGGTAATTAATAATTATTTAAAACAACTCTTATAAACTATTTGCAATTGCAATAATTTCAAATCATTTCATTGACTGTACCTTGACTGTACCTTGACTGTACCTTGACTGTACCAATTCTGGATTTTCATAATGTTTGTCCATATCATACACAGAGTTAAGATTTCTGTCAGAAAGTTTTAAACACGAAAATCATCAGTTTCAGTTTGAAATTTAGGACTGGGATTACTGGGTTGTCAAACTATGGTATCCGTACAAGGGCAACGTGTTGAAGAAAATGTAATTTACACTCAGACTGTTCTTTTTATTATATTTTCTACCACTCTGAAAAAACCTTAAATTCCGGTGTAAAACATTTTTTATCAGAGGCATTATTTTAACTCGCACTATGATAAAATTACGTTTTTTATATTCTCCACCAAGCTTACACTGTAGAAAATAACTGCATTGCGAGTCCCAATACCCGATGGTTTTTATTCAATATACAAGACACATTTGATATATTGAAAACATATTAAATATTCAGATGAAGTTATTTGAAGTGGTTTTAAGCAAATCTCTGTTGAGAATCGCTTGTTTATTCCAAGGCTATCAACATAAATTGAATAAGCAATTGACAGTGAGAAAATACCAGAAACATAACAATGAATTTGCGAAAGGCAGTTCTCCTGGATTGTCTAAGAAGTGACATTTCACGTCAACTAGTCAGAAATGAATACTCAAATGAATCACGGGTGAAAACTCTGTCGACGATTTGCGCCTAAATACGATCAAAACTAATCAAGATTGAAACGAATTCAGATCAGTCGTCTATGATCGTCAAGTTCAGGCCATGGCACGCAATCCGTGAATCATCGCATTCAACCGTGTCGCTAAACATTGACAGAATGTATAAAGAACAGAAATGTTTTTTAACGATAAATAATAATTTTAATGAATTCAATTAAAAATAAGAAAAATTCGCTATTTTAAGTGAAGATGTATTTATCCATTTATTCCTCAAAACCGATATTTCCTAAAGTCAAAGGAAAAAATTAAATTATTAATTTAAATTACCATTAATTTAATGATTTATTAATTACAATTATATATTAAAAAACACACACATATATATATATATTTATATATTTGGGGATTGTCCGTCTTAGAAAGGATATCATACCCCCGCCTCGTTATGGTGAAAATGAAAACAGATCTAATCTTACACATTATATCATTTAATTTTATCCCTTTTAAAGAGAAACCCACCCTAAGTACCATGAAATCATGGATATAGGGCCCAGATTCGGCTTTTTATTTCAAAATTGATTTAAAATCATTTTGTTTGACTGAAATCCGACCATTTAAACGAAAATTTAAAATGGCGACCACTCCCATTTTAATACTAAACACCTATGCGAAATTTCAAGAGGCTAAAGCAGTATGAGAGATAAACCCAAAAAATTATAGCGTTCCAATCAGTCAGTCAGTGATGAGCGTAAATATATATGTAAATTAATTTTCTAAACACAATAAATTTTCATGATTATCGTTAACTAATGAATGACAATGTTATTAAGAAATAAAAATATAATAAAGCCAAATAATAAACATAAAAAGAATAAAATAAACTCAGTGCTTTGATAATCCAATAGAACTTTTCAAAGAGAGTTAATCCTTGTAAATTTATCATATTATATGTGAAAGGAGACTGCGTATCAAAAATTATGAAATAAGAACATGTAAAAAAATTTAAAAAATTGGAAAATTTGGATTTTTAAAATTTTTTATTTAAACAAAAATGATTTATTTATTATATTTACGAACGCCACAATTTGCTGGCGCCTTATGCTAAGACCAATTAGAACACATATCTCTGATAACAATAATTATTATTATTTTAAATCAATTTTTACTTTTATTTGTTTTGATAAATAAGAGGATTATATTTTTAAAAAATGAAAACTTATTTACCTGGTGTCTTTTTTGCAAATTTAATAATTAAATGAATTTCGTCAGCTAAACATTCAAGAATCTGTTCTGAATTAGGATATTTCAAAAAATCTGAAAATGAAATAATATTATGCATATTTTATTATGAATTATAAAGATTTTTGCTTTTCATCAATATTAAAGTTCCAACAATATTATATTAATAATAATAATAATAATAATAATAATAATAATAATAATAATAATAATAATAATAATAATAATAATAATAATAATAATCAATAATATTAATAAATAATAATAATAAATAATAATAATAATAATAATAATAATAATAATAATAATAATAATAATAATAATAATAATAATAAATAATAATAAATAATAATAACAAATAATAACAATAATACTAATAATAATAATATAAATAATAATAATAACAATAATAAATTGTAATTTATATACAAATTATTTATCGAAACTCCGAAAATAGATCAATATTTTTTCCTATTTAAGGCAAATTTTAATATATAACTATAATCGGAAAAAATGAATTTTAAAAAAGAAAAAACTGATAAAAAATGAACAGAGAAAAAATTACATATTTAGAATAACTCAATTAAGAACTTATTCATTTAATTCAATGATTAAGTAAAAAGAAAATCTCTTAAAACTATTTTATTACTTTCATGGCTTCCTTTTACTGCATTTTTTCTAATAATTATTGTCTTGATTTTTGAAACGAAAGTAAACCAGTTTGTTGAGTAACAAGTTCATCCGATTGATTCAACCATTAGCACATTCAAAGAAGTTGAGCTATGGAACTAATTGATCATAGAAATCTCTTCTATTTGAAACTCTTTCAAAATCAACAATTTTGTTTTTGTTAACATGTACCGGTTAAGTAAAATGGATTTAATAGATAAAAATGATATTTATATACCTCAATTAATTTATGTTAATTATTTAATTAATTAACTGAATTTACAAAATTACTTATAAACTTTATCAATAGGTCTGTCCTATTCTAACGTGAGTGAGGAAGTTCTGATTTACTTCGCTTCGTGTTATTTTGAGTCCATATTTGTTTGTATCATTTTCCAATAAGACTTACAAAATCTTATTAAACTTCCCTAGAGAAATCATGTCTGAAAATCCGAATCCCTCGACTACGTATTACAACTGAGATTTTTCATAATTTATGTAAAAAAGATTCAAATAAGATGAAATTTTCCCAAAATAGTAAATTAAAAAGGTGATAAATAATTTATTCAATTAAAACAAAAGTTCCTAAAGTTCAGATGGAGTTTTATTAAAAATTCAAAGATATATTAATAAAAAGATCAACTAAAAAGCTTCTTCATCTTCTTATTCGAATGAAAGAATGTTCAAAAACAGAATGAATGAAAAGGAATATATTTCTCTTCCCTGTTGTCAAACAAGTCGAAGTATGAACCGTTTCTTCAGTCCTAATGGAATTAAAGCATCATCCGTTTCATCCACATTTATTGCATAAGACAATCATACATTCCATTCAACTAAAACTTTACTTTTCCCCTGGTTTTAAATTTAACAACTAAAAAGAATCCAAACTGAAAACGAATGTGGAAATATTTTTTATAGTATATTTGAAGATTCTTTGTTTGATTGTATTCAAAAAGAATAGTGAATGATTTCTGAATGCTCATTCATAAATGTACAATCATGATCAATGCTTTAATTTTTTTTAAACAAGAATCAAGAAAACCTTCAAAGGTATTTGAATTTTGGTAAAAATATTTTTTTTAAAGTTAGTTTTTATTTGCTTTATTAAAATATTTATGATTTCTCATATAACGAACGTTGTCAATATGACTAAAGCCAATCGAAGAAATGAGAGTGCAGCACCTCATTGTTTAGAATTTGACGGTTCAAATGAATCAACAGTGTATATACATACACCAACATATCATAAAGTACGTTTCATTCTTATAAATCCAAATTAGCCTAATATATTTCGTTCTTTTTATCTTATAGAATGAATAATAAAAATTGTTTACCACGCACATTTACAAAATGCTGGTTCAGCTGGTTTAGCTTTTATGAGTTTGGTAAGAAGGTGCATGAGGCATTTTGGTTCTTGTTTGCAATCTTTGGTTTGCATTTCTGAGTTGCCTAATTTGGTGTCAAAATGTTGCCCATTATTCCAGTGTAGTAAAAAAAATAAAGTTTACTTGAGCAATTGATCAATGTTGAAAAACCGTCATCGGTTGTAACTCTTGACTGATCATAAACGGACACCATTTGCTGAACTACATCGGATGAATTATTGTCAACTAATACATCAGACAGGAGTGAAAGTTCCCAATCATCAATGTCGTTTGGGCTCGACAAATTTCCAGATAAAAGCTCTAAATTATTATTGTTCAAACATTCAAAAGTTGTTCATTATGAATTTTTCAAAAAATCAACATTAAAAAAAACATTGTATTTTCTACAAAATACAATGTCTTTTATAAATAAAAAGAAATCAGAGGTGAAAAACAAAAAAGTTATTATTAAAATATTAAAACAAAAATTTATATAATACTATAGAAAAATTATAATGATACAAAACTAATATCCTTTAAGGTAGAACATTTTTAATCATAAAAAAATTAAAAAGTTTGGTTGGACAGTTTTGTGGAATGCTTTATTAGTAGACAAATTTTGTCGAATAGTTTTATTCACTAAAATTTAAAATCTATTTTTACAATAATTATGAAACTAAAGAAAATAAAATTCAAGTGAAAAGATCGCAGCATCAGCTAGAAAATATCTATTTATTAGTTTTGAAATATTGATTATAATCTATTTTTATAGAACTTTATTTTAAAAACTTAAAAATTAATAATAATGGTTATAATAATAATAATAATAATAATAATAATAATAATAATAATAATAATAATAATAATAATAATAATAATAATAATAACAATATCAGATAAGTGAGAAACAAAATAATAAAAGGAAAATCAGAACGTATTTTGGTACTCTTCATTGAAGATACAATTCCGCAAGAAACTGAAGAGGATTATTTAACAGTCGAAACTTTTTTCAACAATATAATTATTATTTCGCAACAAGGGCTTATTTTGTTATTCATTTATCTTATATAATTATTTATGTTGCTACCAAGGAATCACCGTTTTATAGTAATAATAATAATAATAATAATAATAATAATAATAATAATAATAATAATAATAATAATAATAATAATAATAATAATAATAATAATAATAATAATAATAACCATTATTGATATGATTGGAAGAAATACAGAGATTTTCATAATCTAAAGTATGAATCTCTTTAGGATGCTCAGAATTAAGGTTTTTCTAAAATTTAAAACTTAAATATTAAAACATTCAAATCAAGCTAACTAACGAAACGCTTTTTGCAAAGAACTGAGTACCCGTCCAATGATAAATCTTTAAATTCTTCAATACATTGACTCTCTTGTTTTATTGACGTTTGAAGGTCTAAAATGTTTGATTTATAGATTTGTGCTTTATTTTCCAATGAGATTATAGATTTATTTGATGATGACGAGGATTCGTTGAACTTCTTCTTCCTGTTGCCAGGCGTCCTGTCGTCTCGGACCACTAAATACATTTTACTCAATGAATTTCAAAAATTTTTAGCAACATTTTTCATACTTAAGTATTTTTGTGATTTATGTCGCCTGTTAATTATTATTAATATGTCTGTTATATGCAATCAATGATTTTATAATAATATACTTTATATAGAAATAAATCCAAGAGAAATGTATATGAAAAACTTTCACTCAATTAATGCTAGTTAAATAACACAAGAGAAAGGCAGTGGTGAAAATTTGCGTTACAAAAATTACATTTTTGATCTATAATCGTAAAGAAAATAAATGAAATGTTAAAATCTTTTAAAACAATGGAAAAATTTACCATTAAAACTAATCATTTTTGGATCACTCAAAAATCAAATTTATTTGTGTTTAGTTTTTCCTAAACACATTATAAATAAACAAATTTGTCATCGACTTAAAAACAAAGTCAATTTCTTCATATTTGTAGAAAATAAATACATGTTGTTTTTCTAATGAATAAATTTCCACATCAAAAGTTCTGGTCAGTGTGGGGTCATCGGAAAACAGTAGTTGATATATAATTTCAATAAAACTAACAATTCTCTTTCATTCCTTTTTCAAAACATCGGCGAATTCGGCAAGCTTGACATGCGTTTCTTGTTTCTTTATTAATGACACAATTGTTATTGTTTCTGCATTTGTAGGCTTTCTCTGCTTGTATACTTCTGTAAAATTTAGTAACAATAATGAAAACAGAAACCATTAAACCAACAGAAAATATTAATAAAGCATTTATATCAAACTAAAATATTAAATAAACATTTTTCTGCATTAACTATATAAAATTAATTACCAAAATTATTTTCGATGTTTGAAAGAATACTTCTAAAATGAAGCATTTTTTTCATAAACAATTTTATTTCCCTTGATTGTAAACAAATACATCAAAATTAAGGAAAATTCCTGAACAAAGAAATGAATTTTTGTAAAGTTATTGTAAAGATGAGATAAAAGAAGATTTGGAGATATAAATTAATTGAATAACAAGCAAAACCATATCTTGTGAAAAAAATGTGGGCCAAAAAATATTTTAATGTTTATAAATAAATAAACATGGTAATCATTTAATTCAAAGAAAGAGTCATTCAAACACACGTTTCTACGATATATTTCGACAGATTCATTGTCATCGTCACTTTGGATAGTAAAAACTATGTACATTGTAAATTATTTAAATAAATTTGAATTTATTAATAAAATTTGAATTTTATAAAAACAAGTAATACTAATGGCATTATATTTATTAAAAAAATCAGTAAAGATATATCGATGTTTTTTTGATATTCACGAATTTTCGATATCGATATCTTTACTGATTCATTGTTGAAAAATCTTTTTTTAATAAATATAATGTAATTGGAAAATGAAAAGAAATCAAAAGTGAAAATCAAAAAAGTTCTTAAAATATTACTAACATAAAAAACCAACTAAAAAAGCAACCAATATTATCAAATAACCTTCCACTACTTTTTGAAAATTTATTTTATGCAGCGGACTCGCATCATAATTTTTAAATTTTGGCAACTGCAAGTATTTTCTGCAGTGGTTTAATTCAATTTAATTAGAAATATAAAAATCATTTAATTTCTGGTAAGAAAGGTGGATTGGTGGTTATTAATGACAAGCAGCTTTGACATAATGAAGGGTTCCGAGGAGAATAAAACCAATATTAAATTAACTTATAAATTTAAATTATTTAGGATCATTTTGATGTGATTGATTCAGTATTATAAATGATTTCAGATCAAAATATTTATTCATAATTGATTTGTAATTGATTCTATGTATTCGAATATTGTTGAACCGGTTTGGTAATTTCTGTCATATTTTTCTTCAGCGATAACTTCGGCAATTGTGTCATGTAGGTTAGAGCGGTTTCAATTCACAAATGAAAGATGGAATAAATAAATATATAAACAAATATATTTGCTTTTATTCCTTTTATATTTCATTTAACTTATAAACATCTTAATATAAAAACAATCACCCTACAATCAACACAATCATTTTCACATTTTTTCAATAATATTATTACCAATAAAATTATAATAAAAATATTAAACTACCTTTTGAAAAATCCCTTGCAGCCTTCGCAAGTCATAACCGAATAGTGTAAACCAGTTGCCCTATTAATAAATATATATATATTACAAAATGCACAAATATTTTATAATAAATGTTAATAATTTCCGATACTGTTAAATCCACATTGAACAATAAATGGACAAAATGAATTTAATAACCATTCAGAATTTCATTTATCTTCATTTCATTTCCTAGTGCAGATAAATATTTCTATTTAACACAAGTTTTCGGCTCTGTTTTTTACAAAAATTCATTAAAATTAATTAGTATATCTCACATTTGATTAATAAGATTTTAAGTCTTAAAATTTAAGGTGTAAGATTTTTGTTAATTTATATTTTGATTAAAATTAGTTTACTAATTGACAATTCAAAATAAACCAAACGAAGTTTCACTCCTATGGGAATTCTTTTCGAATCAACTTAATAGTATAAACGAAATATAAAATAGATAAGTCAAAATAATCTAAATAAACCTTTTGATTTTTATTACATTGTGTGTTCGCAATATGTCTAAATTCTATCAATATTTTGGTCCATTTTGACATTCCGAAACTATATCATGTTTGATCCTGTAGTACAACTGTCATGAATATCATTTTAGTAAATTATTTCATAATTGTTTTATTAATAATAACTATGGTTACCAAATGCATCATTTTGCCTAATTATGCATTAAATGCATAATTCATAAAAAAATTTGCATAATTTTATGTTATATATTTGTACAATTTAAAAAGATTTTGGAATTATAGCTGTAAAAATTTTTAAGTAATTGATCGTATCACTCAAATATATTTATAAATGTTTTTTAATGTTTATATTTAAAAAATTTTAATTTTAGATCTCATGTCTAAAAAAAGAAAGTGGACAAAGTAGGAAAATATGTTTTACAATTCAGCAAAGAGTTTATCTCGCCAAACAATATGATATATTGCAACTTGTGCAATTACCAAGTGGACCCATCCTGCAAATCAACAGTTCTAAATCACCAAAATTCTGCTAAACATTCATCCTAATTATTATTATTATTCACTATGTCTGATTCTAATCAAAGAATATACGATACATTAAATGATATCCTGTTCAATTCCCAATAGTATACTAGTTTAATAATCTTAATAATTTTTGTAAACAAATATGTAAATAAAACTTTCGTACTTGTCCTGACAAACTGCACATTCAGCAAGAATTCCATTAATTGTTCCAGGTGGATGAATTTTTGGTGGTCTACCAGGTTTCCGTCGAGTCGATACTTCACATTTTTCCGGTTCACTTTTTTCCCTAAACATTCACATAAATTCCACAATTTTATAAATTAAATTCAAAAGTTTTTTTATTTAATTAATACTTAAATAGACAATAAATTTACATTTATATTAAAAAAATTTATACATGTAAAATTGTCAAAAATATTTTGAAAAAGAAGTCGATATCTAAATGTAAAACTGCATGACATCTTTAATCGTAATTTCTTTAAAGAGTAAGTTTCTTGAACAAATCTTATCGAAAAATGTAGAAAGCCCCTATTAACATTAAGACAAAATGAAGCATCTATTTTATATTATCTCAAGGAGCATCATAATTAGTTCAAAATAAAGGTGAAATTTCGATGGTGGTTTGAAAATATTCGTTCAAGCCAAGTGTAAACTATATTGAAATTTTCCATATATAAATATTTATTTTCAGGACTTCTTTTTGTTTTTCACCTCTGATTTCTTTTTATTTTTATTTATAAAAGACATTGTATTTTCTACAAAATTTGACTATGAATCAGATTTATTTATGTTATTCACGAATTTTCGGCACAGCCTTTATTTATTTTTATCTTTAATAAAGATTTTGTAAAAAATGATTTCATTTTGGTTGTCACATGCCCAGTAATCCATTTCAACTGAATTATTGTAGAGTTTTCTCTTGAATCGCCAATTATCTTCTTTTAATATTTTGGATATCAGAAAAAAAATTAGAAAATAATAATATTAAATAAGATGAGAGACTTAAAATTACTAAAATTTTATTTTTAATTTTCTGTAGTAGGAATAGAATACCTTTCATCATTTTCTATTTTTCGTGATTATTTCTTTAATTAATATCATATAAAAATTTTTTAAAATTTTATTTTCCTTCCTTTTAGTTTGTTGAAAATTAATAGAAAAAAAATAAGATGCCAAATTGGCAATTTAATATTTTTTAATTAAATTTTTTTAAAAATCTTTGTATTAAAAATCTTTGAAAAATAAATTGTAAAAAAAACCAAAGTTCTTTTTATTTAGTACTCATTTTTTAAATCAAATCCGTTTTTAAAAATGACAAGTTACTAACAAATTGATTGATGAATTTGATAAATTTTATTAGGATAATGTTGAATACAAATATTAGAAGGAACCAGTTAAATTTATCAATAATAAATAAAGATTAATAAATATAAATAATCACTATATTTGTGTTTTTATATTTTTAGAAGTGAACGCAATTACAAAAACTTTTTTGAAACGTAGCCATCAAAATCGATAAAATATATAATAACTATTATTTTTATTATTTATTATTTCTTGAACATTAAATAATTACGTTGTTTAAATTATTAAAATGAAGTGTTGTTAAATAAACAATTTGAAAAATGATACAAATATCAACTTTAAACCAAATCAATAAACGTAAAATAAACATTTTATCAAACATGCCATTTTATTGAACTTTGAACCTTATTAAATTTTTTTCAATGTGTAATTATCGGTAAAAAAATCCATCACAGTTAGACAAAATATAAACAAATTATTGAAATATAGATTGTAGCTAAAATGCCCCCAGATTCAGGCGTGATTCATTTTCAAAATAAAAAGAATAAAAAAGTTATTTGCAAATGTAAAATATTCCCGAAACTTTACTAGAATTACAACGGATATTATTGAATTAAAGTCAGCCATAGAAATGAACCACTGCAGTCAAATCTATCAAATATGAAACGAAATCGGATTAGATTATATATTTACTTTATGTATCCATTTTTCAATCTTAAACAATTTTTATGTTTATCATTTATGTTTCTCTTTAATGTTTAAAATCAATTATTCATTTTCTTAACTAATTGAAGTCTTTGCATTTATAACTTTATTAACGGAATTTGTTACATAAGGTAAATTATAATTTAATTCTTTTGCCAATATATCAATTTCATTAGAACAAATTTATAAAGCTTCATTTGCCAGTATTTTTTATTCATATAATTGTTGAGTTAATATTTTAAATGGTTCGGTACGAACTGTTTCCTCTGACTCCTCGTGCTGTTTAAATAATACTAAAATAACTCAACAGAGGAAAAATCTTTATTGATACCAATAATTGCGCAACGATTCGCACTTTCAAATCAATTCATTACTGGTAGGGATCCCTACGGGAAGCCGCCTTTTAATCTATAATATATAATATCTCTAAAAATATCCTTGACACAAGTCTGACTAATTTTCCGTCTTGTTTCTTTCGACACTATTTACCTAATTTGATCTCACCAACTTTTACCGTTTCTCAATAAATTTTGTAACTTTTGGGTTCTCGAATTGTTGCTCGAATCTCTCTTCAACAACTAATCTGATTGAGTGAAATTTTGATTGGGCTCCCAGGGAACTAGTGAAGTAATTTGTTTTATCTTCTGGCCGCTTCGGCTGTTCCCCGGGAGAAATCTTCAGCTCAAATTACACTAGGGAATAATAAGTTCCCTTAGATAATTAAATTTATTTAAATGGGAGAATTAATTTAATTTATTTGTTTTTGTCATTTTAAGTAATTAATTAATTTTTACTTTCTTAATAACCTTTTCTAGGGGTCCCAAATTAATTATATATTATTTTCTCGGACTGGTCTCGTTAATTTTCCGATTTTCCCATTTATTAAAGTTTTGTAAAAGCCATAATACCAACATAATTATTTCATAAACCGATATTTCAATAATAATAATAATAATAATAATAATAATAATAATAATAATAATAATAATAATAATAATAATAATAATAATAATAATAATAATAATAATAATAATAATAACCATTAGAAAATGATAGTTTTGTGGTAGCAGTATAAATTAAATATTAAACAAGTAAATATTAATCCTAAACCTATAATCATTCAATATATATATATAATGACTGACGTTAATAAGAATAAGCTGATGTTGAAACCAAACAAAATCGCTTATCTAAAAATAGACGCGAAGTATATAAAGAAAATATTTTAAGAATCTTGAAACAGATTTCGACCAAATTTTCAAAACCTCGAATTTCTTCTCGGAGTGTCAAATCAATATTTTTGTTTTACAACATTAAGTTTTTATTAATTTTCTCAAAATATCTTATCATTTTTAAAATATTTTATATTAATAAAAGGTTCTTTGTTAAAAGGCTTTAATTCCCCGATACTTTTGCAACCTTTATCATTTTTTTATTATATCTTTGTTTACAAATTATCACTGAAAATACGGAGGATGTTATGCATCTATAAATTAATCAGGATAAAAAAGAAAATTTCATTAAAACTCATCGTAGATATGTAGGAAAAGGCAAAAGTAAACGAGAATTGATGTTTTTTGTTGTATTCATATATTCAAACTATCAGAGGTACTTGCAATGGAATGGATCAGTGAAAATCAAAAACTAACATCTGTGAGATCAAGTACATTTGCGATATTTACATTGAAAATACTTAGAATGCATGTTTGAATATATATATATATATATATATATATATATATATATATATATATATATATATATATATATATATATATATATATATATATATATATATATAGGCTTTCGTTTCATTTAATTAAAACTAAAAATTATTATGATAAATTTAAATTAACTTACCTCATCAACAATTTCTCAACTCCGAAATCTGTTGTTAATGATCTAGAATCATTGGATAATAAATTTTTTAGCAACATTATATAATAATTTACAATAATGTATACATCAAATTGATTTAGGATTTATAAAAAATAATTCTTATAAATTTAAAAAACCTAAAAATCATATCACCAAAACAATTATAAAAACCAATATATGAGCATAT
The DNA here is from genome assembly GCA_022537955.1 of Schmidtea mediterranea. Classification (NCBI taxonomy): domain Eukaryota; kingdom Metazoa; phylum Platyhelminthes; order Tricladida; family Dugesiidae; genus Schmidtea; species Schmidtea mediterranea. Next base: position 161,246,040 of record CM039679.1, on the reverse strand, counting down.
AGACATAAAGACAAATAGAATAAATAAAAGTCTTCATTAAGAATCTAGAAATATTTCGATTCTAGAAAATAAAAAATATTGTACAGATATTTGAAACAAAATTATTTTGATAGAATTACTTTTTAATTATTACATTTTTAAGTATTTTTAAATTTTACAGTGTTTAACCAAAAATTTTAATATTTTTACTTGCGTAAAATTTTAGTTCGTAAAATTGAGTACAGAATACAAACAAAATTTAGGTAAGTTCTTCAAGTTATTTATATAATGTTAAATAATATTAATTCATTTAAATAATACTTAATAAAGATTGTCTTAAAAATTTTTGTGTATACTTTTTATTGAATTTTTTACACAATTTTTATCATAATTGAAAAAAATCTAATGGTAAAAACAATAAAAAATTGTTTATTTATATTACAAAATTAAGGGAAATATTTTTGGACAGACTATATTATAAGCATTAAAGAGGAAAGTCCGACGGGCATAATTTAAACGGTTTTTTTAAAAATATTATATATGTAAGTTATATTTTAAATCCAAATATCATTTTTATAATATCGAAGTTGGAATATGACTGATGATGCTCATTTGGATAACACTAATAGAAATAATTATAAATTACAAATAAAAGTAATTTTTCTGTTAGTATTAATTCTATTATAGTTTTTTGATGGATTTAAAAATTTTAGAAAAGCTATTTCAAAAAAATTGGAAATATCAATGTTTAAATTATTTCAAAGTCTTTGTAATATGTTCAGTAATAAATCTGTGACACTGTTTGGTCTATGTTCTGATCTCGTATATCGCTTTACTTGTAATGGGCGTAATGTAACACACAATCATTGAAGAGACTGCCCGTCATCTCTGTACACAAGTTTGAGAGGATGAAGGATTGAGTGGAAATAAAAATATTATTGAGCATAATAAGTCCTGCAAGTTAAAAATAGAAAATAACAATTTTTATTATGCAAAAATATTTTTTTATTTATATGCTTAAATTACCATTTTTATTTAATAGTTTATTGAAATTACAGTAATCCCTCGGCCTGCGCGGTTTCGCAGCTGCGCGATTTTGTCTTTGACACCAAAATTTCGCACTGCGCGGAAATATTTCCCACTTTCTTTTTGATGTTATTTTTTGAGGAAAATATTATTCTTTTTTTAGCAGGAGATACATATAGAATTTAGGGAATCCCCTTAATATGTTGTATATGACTTCTATATAATATGTACACATTATTCGCGGTTTGTTTTCGAAAATCTTCATGTAAAGTATGTAACAATTGAAACAATTTAAATCTAAATAAAATTAGTTAATATTAAAGGTAATAACAGTTTTTTTTTATCATTTTAGGGTATATTTATATTCGAGTGGTTGTTAAACATACTTTCCAAATTTTGTTTGATCGTATCAGTTTTCATTTAAGTTGATTATTATTTTTAGTTTTATTAAATCCCGAACCTGGCTAGAAAAAGAAAATTTTTAACATTGAAGGTAAAATTAGCATTTGTTAAAGCACTAGAAGGAGGTGAAAATATGTGTGTTAGCTAGGGCACATAATATAAATGAATCTAGCATAAGAAGAATAAAGTTAACTGCTGAGAAAATTAAAAGTTCAGTTGCCTGTTCAACATCATTATCTTCAAAAACCACAAAAATATATCGAAATTTTGTAATTGAGAAGACTGAAAAACTGTTAAGCTTGTGGATAGAGGACCTAAATCAAAAAAAGAAGCGATTCAGTTAAACCCTGATTTAGAGTGAACGAAGCTTTAATGCCTTACTAGGAAATGTATGATTCAAGAGACAAGCATCAATCATTACTAACTAGTTTTTTTTAAAAAACCCGTAACAGAAATAATAAATTTATCAGGAACCAGCAGTGAAGATGAAATAATTTAAAGAGTTTTTGGTTTTGTTTAAATTCAAAAGAATGTTTAATTTTTTAAATTTTTTGTTTATGTTTAACAGTCAGAAATAAAAGACTTTATTTATTTGTATTTATTTGCATGTATTTACTTAAAATTAATTTTATTTTTTTGAGATATTTAGGATTCAATGCCAAAGTGGGTTTGCAATGCGCGGTTTCGTTGTGCGTACTTCATTTTTGGAACATAAATACCGCGCACAGCGAGGGATTACTGTAACTTATATTGAAATTATAATATTGTGGATCTCATTTTAAACTATTAATTAAAATAAAATGTAAATTGAAAAATTATGTCGATAGTATTGAATAAAAATCCAAAAATATGTCACTTCATTTATAAATATATGAGAAATATTTAAACATACTAAATGTTTTTTGGAATTAATAGAAACCAAATGAAACTATTTTGTTTATAAAAATGAAATTTGGTATTCCTCACATTTCAAAAAAACAAGTGAAGATGTTTTGTGTTTAAAATACAATTAATAATAATTAATATAAAAATTACAATTAAGTACACTAGGAAAGTAATTCCAACTAATTATCCATTTAAGTTAGCCTGGCCATCTGCAAAATTTGCCGGAACAGTCCCGGATTTTTAGCAATTATCCCGGGTCCCGCCCGGTACGCTATTTGTCGCGGAATTATTAATTTAATCGAAATTGTGAACTAAATTTTATGTTTTTCAGAAATAAGGTACCATAAAGTATTGCTGCAATACAATTATGTTTAAATTAGTAAGTCAGACCATACTAGATTTTTATTAATTCAAATACAAAATTTTACTAGCAATAAAATTCTAACATTTTGCTTCTTTGAACAATATTTTCATGACATATGGAAATTTAAGAACCCTTTAATTGAATTAAAAATTTTAATTATAACTTATAATTTATAACCTGCCTTCAGTTCAAAATTAAAAAAGAACAAATACTGATCTTTAACAGAAATCAAAATTTAAATGAGCCGTAATAATTCGGTCCCTTGCTTGTATCAAATCATAAAAAGTGTCGTAAAAAATAAATTGTTATTGACTTAGTGTGGCAATAGAAGTTAAGCTATTTTAGCTCAAAAAATAAAAGTTCAATCTTCAGAAAAGTAGGAATAATAAAAAGTAATATTCTGAGTAGAAAAACTATTTTTGCTTTTGTCCCGGTTTATTTTGCAAATGTACCGGATTTTCTAGGAAAACCTCTGGCCAGCCTAATTTAAGTTAAGATTTATTACTTTTTATGTGAACGCAGAACATTTTGGGAGTTGTAGTTACAACAAATCAATATTTTTATTTTACACTCAATAAAATGAAAATATAGAAAATTGAGAAAAAATCAATGGTGAAAAATAAAAGTTTTTGCTGAAATTAAAAACTAGTCATAAAAACTGAACCGAAAATGACGAAACTTCCTGAAACAAATTGCAAATTAACAGTTGTAAAAAAATAATATAGCTATAATCGGTAAAGTAAAATACGCATCAATAGGTCATAATAAAACAATTTAAATCGAAAATTACAAACAATAACAATAAAAAATTATCAGTTTAGAATTACAAAAATTTAATCAATAAAAAAGTGCAAGTGCTCTGCTACATTTGCTTGTAGTTTTTAATAGTTTTTTACTAAATATATTTTTTACAATGTTATTTTGTTTTCCACTGGTTCAAACGGAACTGGCAATTGTGTGTTGAACTTTAATCTATATACGTAAATTTAACCTTTGATCTCTTAACCGACAAATAAATGATTATAAATTTCGGCTCCAATATCTGCACTTTAACAACGAGAATCATCAACTTGTTCAATCTCTTGACTCTTACATAATTCGATTTCAATTTTACATTTTTTCATACGAATTATGATTCAATTTTGATCAAATATGATTGGGAAATTTCTATTAGGTTTTTAAATAAAAACTTTTTTTTAATTTAATTAATAATTAATTTTTTAATTATTGTTATAATTCAATATTAAAAATGAGCTAAAGTTCCTACTTCAATGAACAGGACCTTTTTAGATTGAAAATTTTCAATCCGAAACACTATGAAAATATGAATATTATTTTTTTTATTAAAAAAGATTTAAGTTAAACTGTTTTAAATAAAAGATAATTGAAATTTTTAATTAAACTATAAAAATATTAAATTAAAAACAAAGTAAATTGAAATGAAAATGAATTAAAAAAATTTTATAAAAACTTTACAAGCAAATATTTTCAAAACTATATAATAAATAAAATATTTCTTCCAAAAAATTGAATTTAACTATCAACAATATTGGAAAATATCAATTTAATTTTTTTCGGGTAAAAATTGAAATAATTATTACAAATATTTCGATATTTAATGAAAACCTATTAAAATATAATTTTCTATAGTAATTTTTTTCCTAGAAAATTTGATAATTGAAAAATAATTGTTTATTGAATGTCAAAAATGTCAACTTTGGTTTTCTTTTATGCATTTTAAAAATCAGCTGTGATGATTACGTTGATTGGTCGAATTTGATTGACCACTTGAAAACGAGTATTCACCCGAGATTCAACAATGATCAAGGTCATATTTTCACTATTAATATTATATTAATTTCTTCGACTGATGATAAATGCATTTCACAAATTTGAAATATTTTCACTCATTATCATTAACAGTTATGGCGCATGTCAACAGAAAACATATTGATCAAATTCAGATATATATATATATATATATATCCATCAAAATTCACAAATCAGACGAATGACGTTAATTGTCTTGAACTTGTGATCGGCGAATATAAACAAAATTATGGCTTATTATTTACATAAAATCAACACGAGATCGAGCATGGAAAATTCATTCGATCATTGCCGTTATAATTCTATTACTAAAATATTATCCAAATCACAACTTTGCAAAGATTCACTTTGTCCAAAAGAAATTTTTAATAATTTTTTTTAAATTCATGTCATATTATCCGTATTTAGTTTTAAGTTTCTCTAACTTGAAATTCACAGTCAAAGTTTGTATAAAAGTAAAAATCTTCACAACCGAAACCCCTTTTGTTTGGAAAGGTCTTTACCGAAAATTCACGTTAAATATCAAACAAAAGATTGACTTATCGTTTAAAACGAAATAATTTAAAATAGATCAAAAGTAGAAAAGACAAAAGATTTTACCGAAAAAAATCTTATTCAACTTACAGATTTGGGCTTTATTTTCACTTTTTTTTGTTATTCTTTTCAAAGCTTACCTTAAGTTAGATTTTAAAAAAGAAATATAGAATACTGCAAATAAGCTGTAAGAATTTACATATTCAAACCTTTATATATTTAATTAGTTTATTAATTAATTAGTCTGCGGTTTATTATTAAGAATAGTGAGTTTCAATTAGAATAATATGAAAATTATTACGTTTCATTAATGAATATTTTATGCACTTTGTCATTTCAATAATAAAGAAGGTGTAAGGAAACTCACGAGATGTGTAGTAGTGAAAAGTGCCATAAACCTTCAAAATGAATACAATTAATTAAAACATCCGAAAAGAACTAAAAAATCGTGTATTGAAAACCTGACAATTATTTCTATTGCTGAATCAATGATGAAATATGGATATAAATAATTAACAAATAATTAAGTAAACAACTAAATTTATGATCTGGAGTATGAGTAAACAAATGTTTAATTATATTTATATAAATGATTCCGCTATCGACAAATAAAAATATGAAGTTTATATATAAACTTCATATATTTTATTTGTTGATATATCTGTCTTGCTTTATTTTCTACTAATTCCCTTCAAAGAAGTGGCACTACTTATAGTCCGTATCTAACTGACTATGAACGTCTAAGTAAATATTGTTTATAGTAATAATTCTATCAAATTCAACTCAGCTTCAGACAATAGACGTAAAGTTCTAAATTTTATAAATGAAAATAGACCTAATGTCAACAAAAGTAATGATGCATAGTAGATAAGTGTTATTCTTTGCGATATTTATTCTTATTTTAACTCTGCCATTTTTCCATGTGAAAACGTTTTGTATAAAGCTAAAACCATAACCAAGATATTATTGTATATTTAGGACCATATAATTGCTGCTGTTGGGTTCATGCGTTTGACATTTTGCACTTTGGGTGCTACTTTGTAGTATTTGACATTTGTTAACTTTCAACAGAAAATCTTAATGGAATTTTTTACACGTATGAAGTGATACAATTTTACGTTTTGATTATCAGTTTGATATTAATTATAAAAAAAATCCAAAATCAAGACTAAACAATCAATTTCCGGTTGAGATGTAACGCAAATTAATTCATACTTGCCCAATCTTTAAATAAAAAAGATGCCTAATCTGACAGTATAAAAACCTAACTTCAATGACCAAAACATTAGCACTAGAATCCCTAAACTTTGTTTAAACTTCCGTGTTTGGATTGACTATTTGTATTCGGCAGTTTCAAAACTTAATTGGAATTTAGTTTCAATTTTCTATTTCAGCCTTTTTGTGCTGAATCAGTAGTCAAATTATCTAGGAGGAATGCAAAATTTAGTGGGTCAATACACAACTGCTTTTTTTCTTACGGAAAGAAACTGAAGAGGATTATTTAATAATCGAAACTTTTTTCAACAATATAATTATTACTTTGCAGCAAGGGCTTATTTTGTTATTCACTTATCTGATATCTTAATTAATGCTGCTACCAATGAATCACCGCTTGTCCTATATTAAAATGAATTGTATGTTTTTATAAACACAAAAAATGGAAATTTTCAAACTGTATAAGCACAAAAATTCGGTTAATTTCAACTTTTGTGTCGCAGCGTTTTAAAAATTACAGTAACAATGGCACAAATGAAATGGAAAATAAATGAAGATTTATAGAACTTTTTATTTCCAGAACTTCTAGCCTATTATAGAAACAACTAAATCTTTTCTTGAGAATTATTGTTATAAATAACCGGCTATATTTATAGTTATTTTTAACTCAATTTAAAAACATTTGTTTGAATTACAAACGACATATTTGCAAAATTAAACAGTCATTTCAAACAAATACGTAACTTGTTTTAAATGCGTTTATGCTTGAAAAATCAAGCAAATTATTTTCATTTAAAAATTTTTTAAATAACTTTTTTGTGATGAGTTGCCAACGCCTTATATAACCGAGACCAAGATGAGTTCCTAGTTTAGCATTTGATGACAGACTAAATATTTTCATAGATTTTCTTTACTACTGTGAAATATATGAAATGAATAGTTTAAATATTCATATTGTTAGAAACTAGCATTTGAGATTCGTGACGTAATAAATTGTAAAACACAAAAATGACAGTTTTATAACCAGAATACCTGTATGATCAAGAAAAAAAGACGCTCATTAAAACAGTAATAAGTCTAATGATCGCCATTACATCATCGCTGCTAAATATGATCCGTGACGTGGCGTTCAAAAAGGTTAACGTGGTTTTAATAAAACAAATTCTTCACCACTATTTATTACATTAGAAAACCTTTTTTGTTAACGCTCATTATTCCTCAATAAAACGTAAATTATATGAAATAAAAATCACAAGCCCTTTGTTAAGGTTTAAATAAATATATATACAGGGGCGGCGCTAAGCTGTAAGAATATTAAGCATCTCATGGGGGACACATACTAGGATGGGGCGTCAACGTTGAGACGAATTTTAAAAATTATTTTGAATAAAAAACATGAACATGAAAAACAAAAACATAAAATGAATATATCAACAAAATCTCAAAAATATCACATTTTTATGATCTGGAGCGCTTTTGTCGGGTGGGGCAATTGTCATTGCGCTTTTCGTGCAAGCGCATATGTAGGGGTACCATCGCTATCGTACACACTGCCTCTAGGCGAGAATACAAGGAAATTCTTTATTTTTCACATCTTCTTAGTGATAGTGTTCAAAACCCTGTGTATATGAGATTCAATTCGAATGCGAAAATTATATAATACATGTATTGTTAGTTGTTACGAAATGTATACCTTGTTTTGAAGGGGCGCATATTTTAGGTTTTCATAGGGGCGCCAAAGCAGTTTGCGCCGCCCCTATATATGTATATTATACATAAATTTATTGAAAAGACATTTAAAATGTATCATTTTCTTATTGATTTGACGGTTTTCCATGATATTTTAATCTGAAAGTAAAATATAATGAAAAAATAAAGGTATAAAGAAATATATCTTTAAAATATTTTATTTTTAATGGCTAATTTGTTGTTGAAATTCATTTACCAACTTATTAAGTTTTCCGTGAATCGACTTGCTTAACGAAATTCTTAATGTTGCACCAACATCTTCAAGTCAATTTCTATATTTAATTTTGTTACCAACTAGAGCTGAAAATCCAGTATCGGCTTAATATGTAGTTGCAAATGGTAGAAACATTTTTATTGCTTTGTCATACGAAGTATTGTATTCGCCTAGTATTTGGATCCAATATTTATTTAAATTTTTTTGATTATTGAACTGCAATTTCAGTGTTTTATCGCAAGACCGTTCAATTAACTTTTCTTCGTCCAATGAAAAACGTTGGTATCAGATTTTAAAAATGGATTCTGGAGCCACACATTATTCAAGCGAATGTCGTCAGGCGAAGGAAAATAAACAAGAAATTTTTGTTTCAATTTTGTTAAATGTCCTTTTATTATGCAATTTGTATACGTCAATTTGTCTACTTCAGTTAATATTTTCTCTTCAATAATTTGATGATAACATGCAAACATAAAAACGGCGACCCATTTTAAATCTTACGAGGCCCAAAATCGAGTCGCAACCCATGGATTGAGAAACGCTGCTCTAGTATACCAAGCAGAACTTTACAGAAAAGTGTATCTTCATTAATTCATATGAACTAAATATACAATATTCTCTTTTGTTTTCTTCCTTTTATTCTTTTTTTAACCTGTGTAAATTAGGATGTACCATAATTTCTTTCCTTTTTTGAAGCCATTTCAATCTTTTTTTACTATGTATTGAGTCATTTTGTATATTGAAATGCAAATGCTGCTGTATTCTCCAAAAATAAAGTCTTAAAAATACAAAAACAATTTTTCATCATTTTTAAGGTTCTGAATAAAATATTTTCAAAAGATATATTTTTTTATAAAGTCGGAATTTAGGAGGTTAATTTCATTTATATAACTGATATACAATAAAATTCCATGTATGTATTAAAATATCGGTAGTAAAAGTAAAATACGAAGAGAGAAAGATTCCCGAAACGAAGTTGTATATATATTTTTCGCGCTTGGGATCTTCAGGAGTTGCAAAATAATTTATAATTCGTAAATTGAAATTTATTTTTTACTCGCATTTTTCTCAACTGGATAAATGCCAACAACAGAAAACCAATTATTATTATAACAAAAAACTGATAATAAAATACAATCTACTACATTTTTTTAAAAAATACATTATTCATTAGAATCTTAAAAGATCTGTGTAATTTTGAAATTTTACTTTTAAAAAAAGTTTGGGAAACACTGGCTTCACTTGAAAGATCGTTCAAAATAACCAATTATTAATAAATTAACTGCCATTACTTCTATTGATAATAAATGATATATAATAAGAACATTTAGATCTCTAATTAAAGCATTACAAAAAAATATTATAACTAATAATAATAATAATAATAATAATAATAATAATAATAATAATAATAATAATAATAATAATAATAGTAATAATAATAATAATAATAATAATAATAATAATAATAATAATAATAATAATAATAATAATAATAATAATAATAATAATAGTAACAATAATAATAATAATAATAATAATAATAATAAAGTGGGGTTAATAAAAAGACTTAATATTTAAAACGAATAAATAAATACAAAAATTAAATTAAATTAAATTTTAAAAACAATTAAAATTAAAATATTCGGACAGGAAACATGTATATACGGATAGCAAATGAGGAAATGAGCGTAATATAAAATCAATAATATAAAATCAATAGGGTATCCTGAAAAGAGATATTAAATAAATAAAATTTAACTAAAAATTAATGAATAATTTATTAGACATGTAGAAAGTCAGAGCTATGTAGGAAACACAAGGAATGTGGAGGCCCGAACCAAGTAGAAAATATAAGATGATTTTTATAAGTTTTCGTGGTTAGTAAAGAAGTGTGAAGTCGCCTACCGAATAAGTGCAACTATAAGTAAAATAGTTATTGGATTAAAACTTATAAAAAGGATGAGTTGAAGTTGACCGTGAGCGAAAAAATTGAGCAGTTGGTATTGATGAATGTGTTTATTGTCGAAAATACGAATAAAAGTTTCTTGTATTGAGTTTTGTTAATTTTCTTTGCAAAATTTGAACAAGTGGATTAAAAGAGCAAACCGTATTATCATTATTATTATTATTATTATTATTATTATTATTATTATTATTATTATTATTATTATTATTATTATTATTATTATTATTATTATTATTATTATTATTATTATTATTATTATTATTATTATTGGGTTTAACACGATTGAATTTATTAAATTTACTTCATGCTTATAATAGCAAAATATATTAATTTTATTAAAAATTAATTTTTAATGTAATTTTTTACTTTAGATTCAACACACATTTTTTTTCAATAAATAAACAATATATTAAAGTTGATTAAAAGTATAATTATATTTTAATTTTAAAATATAATTTCATATAAAACGATATCACAATTCTAAACCTAAATCATATAGCTATTACTGTTGTTTAAATTAAAATTAACAATAGTAAAGTGATACGTTCATTGTTTTAATATTTTGAAAAAACTTAATTGTGAAATCGATAATAAAATATTATTTTTATCAGTAATTCTAGGTTTGTGTTCAAGAACCTATTGTAAATTTAAAAAATCTAAAAATATTATTATTAAATAAAATTTTCAAATTAAATAATAACTCAGATTTAAATTTCATTAACCGTTAATTTAATGTTATGATTATTATTATTATTACTGTCATTATTTTTTAAAATTTTTTTGTTATGTAGTATTTGATATATTATTTTTTTGTTTAGGGTGTATGTATAAAGAACGCATGAAATATTGAACTGAAAATTAGTAGAAAGAGTATAAAATATAAATGTAAAATGATTATGTATGTATTTTTATTTGTTGATAATTCCAAAAATTGTCGTAGATGTATGAAGTTTCTGTGCTTGTAAATTTTTTTTATGAAGACAAATTATAAATATATTTTCCATACAAATTTTACACCTAAATCGGTAGAAACAAACTCCTTTGCCAGTTGAGAATAGCAAACAAGATTTAGAATTCTTGTATTAGTTAATAAGAATGACAAGATCTTTTGACAAGGATCACATTACAAAAAAAGTCGTCGTCGTTGAAAGTTAATTCAAATGCGTGTGGGGGGGAGAACTGAATGGAATATTTTGTTTTCAGTTAAAACTGTCAAAAAGATGCGAAAACATTTTCAATTTAGCAATATTTATCAAAAAATAATTTATAACAACAAATTTTGAAACAAATTTTATAACAGTTAAATTTAATTTAATTTTTCAGAAGTCATATATTAATATACCGCAGAAAAAATGATCCATTTATATAATACGAAATAATTGAAAAAAAATTTTTTCATTCATTCAAGAGAAAGTCATGAATATTTTCCAAGCTTAACCGACACATCCACTGCAGTGGAATGATGCACAAGTGAGTTAATTAATCCGAATAGTCCCATGTAACTGGAAAATGTGAGTATTTCTGTACCATTTATCGCCAGCAAACATTTACCACAAGGCCAACTTGGTCGAAAGCGGTAAATTTCTGTTAAATCCCCTTTTCAAAATATTTTTAGCACATCGTGCATTACGTGTTATTTAACTCAATATTATTTATCATTGTAAAATTAACTTTTAATAAGGAATATGACTAAAATTTGTGTATTAAATTTATTATTTTATGAAAATAAAAATTAAAAAAAATTTTTAGTTATTTTATTTAAGAAATGAGAGAAAGACATTTGGAAGTGTACAAAAACAGAAAAATGGCAGAGTTTAAGAAACTTCACTTAAAAAGTATGAAATAGTCAAAACAAAAATCCTTCGCAGATTTATTGCATAAATTATACGAATCCCAACGAGCAATCAATTCAGTGTAGATTTACTAATTTCAGAAAAAGTTGAACTCGGCATAATCGGGAAAATATTTTTCCAAATCAAAATTTTCATTTATTATTCCATATCTACTAGTTAGGGTAAAATATGTCAATCGCCTCATTTTTAGATGCAATATTTAGACAGGATTTAATAATACTGTATTTTCAGGCATAAAAGTTGCTACTTTTTTCTATTTAAAGATAAGTGCGACTAATACAAGCAGTGACTTAAATAAAGTTCAGTTTTATTACTACCATGTTTATATTTCTGCATAAGTGATACTGGAAGATAATAACAACGCACACACACGTTTTTAAAAACATTTATTATAGTTGACATACATTATTCTGATATGGAATAATTACGGGAGATGGAATTTGGGTCAGCTTCAAACTTTTATATGAAACTTATATGATAATTTTTCTGAAAAAAGGTAATTTACGAATGTACGACAAATACTGCGATGCGACTGATAACCATGAAAATACGGTAACTGGTATTTTCAGTTTTAGTTTTTAATTGTCATATTCAATAAATTCTTCATATTTATTTCCCAAAATGTCATCATCAATATATTAATATTAGTATAAAAAACTAGACAAATTTTATGTAAAAATTTCGACATGTTACTAAAATCTAATTCCAAAATTCTTTATAATTGTCTTTTATATGCATTATTAAAACAATGATTATAAATTGAAACCTCAAAATGGTGACTGTTTTTATTAATAAAAAAACATTTTTAGTATTAATCCATAAAACTCTGTCTTCACTTTTCTTTATCTTCAATTTTCCATCTTTTTTATAATATGGATCAATATGTTTTATTTGTTTAAAACGAATTTTCGAATCAACTTTTTTGAAGTATTTAAAATTGAATCGAAAATATGTGTTAAGCAAATAAAAATATAATCTGAACAGAAAAATAAATCGAGAAAATGGAAATTGAATAAAGTTTGTTAAAGTGCTTCATCGGGAAATTAACAACTAATTTCGGAAGTAAAGGACCAAACTAAAGAGCGACGGTTTTGAAGGGGATTGAAAAATAAAGATATCAAAGTTGAAATAGCCCAAATTTTAGTTACGCCTTTTTATCACAAAAATTCTCGATTTTTGCATAAAATAAATACCGAAATTCTTATTTCTCAAATTGGCGGTAAATTACGAAATTTAAACTTGTTAGTGGATTATTTTTAGAACAATTCTCAAATAATCGACTTTGAAAATTAATACCAAAATTATTTGATAGAAGTATTTGTTTTACTATTTAAAAAACAGAAGAAAATTGAATATTTTCAATTTGAATAAAAATGAAATGAATTAATGAAAATTTCAACATTTAATAAAATGAATAAGTATAATTATAAATAACCCAAATATGTTTCAAATTCACGGTAAAATATATATTTATATCACAGAAATATATTATTTTAAAATTTTAAAAAAAGCATTTATAAAACTTTCTAAAACAAAATAATTCTTAATTTGACATTGAAAACCGTTTACACGCATTATTTCACAGAAAAAATGAAAAATCCCATTCTACGGTTTAATAGTAAAACATACATTAAATTTTACTCATTTAATTAAAAAATTAAAAAATCAGCAATGCTTTTAAAAATCCTCAACCTAAATCGAATATTTGTTGAAAAAAATCAGTTAAAATTTTATAAAAAATATTGATTTATTCTTAATCATCATTTACGTCAAAGGTTTCGTTAAAATTTACTAGAAACTTTAAAATAGTTGACATAATTGAAATTTTGATTAAAAAAAAACTTTATTAAAAATCTTACCCTTGTTTCATTGAATATTCTGAGATCATTGCAATAGTGTTATATCCAAATTGACAATGATGAATTAATCCACATATTAAATAAGCCAATGTACTTATCTGAATCTTCACTACTTCGCTGGGACACACATACTTTACACAATACACACAAACATGCACACATCGTATCACTTACGAACAATGCAATCTGCACAGATACACACAAATGGTGGTCAAAAGAGAATGCATACTCATACATTTACTCATACAAGGTCTATATTTAAGTCTGCACATGTTTTAGACACTCTTTTTGGCGTTAAAATATTTTTTCTTAGTGCACTAAAGCTCCGAGCATTCAAAGGGAAAGATGAAATTATTTTATTGTTTCGATTTTTACAAATTTCAATTTTTTTATAGATCTTATTGTTTTAAAATTGAAATATTTATTTTGATTTCTTTTGTATTCTATTCTTGGATAATAAAAGACTATTTTAAGTAACGAATAAATATTGCAAATTAAAAGACCTAATAAAATTGAGCTCGGAAAAAGAAAAGACAAAAGATTGTGTTGACAAAAGATGAGAAAGGTGAAATCATTAAAAGACTTAAAGATGGTTAACAAATGTTCTTAGAATTCGATGTAGAAACGTCGACCGTATCTAATTTGAAGACGAATAGTAAAGCCGAGCTCACAAGAATATATGTTGGATTTTAATAAGTGAAGTGAGATTGCACTTTGTCACAATAATACTAGCCTGAATTGACTCTAACTACTCTGCGAATTCCTTTTAAATTCTCTGTTGCCCTAGTTCAATAACTTATTTATCCACAAGTTCTTCGTACCTACCTTAGGCAAAAATACGGTTGTTTTTAATTTCGACTGGACTTATATTTGATTAATGATTCTCGATTCAAATCTCCTCGGTTTGACAATCCTCCTTGTGTGGCTTTCTTTCATGATCTCGTTGTACAACATTATAAATAATTACCTTACCATGCGCTTTCATTATGAAATCTTTGTCCACATCTTCCCATCAATCATGCTGTTCTGATAATGGCTTTTCGAATTCCGTTTCGTTTAATTTTCTTGTTGTTTAGCCAGCTCGGGTTTTCTTAAATTAGTTAATTAATTAACGATTTCCTGTTTTTTATACATTACATTGCTTTAATACCATTTCTAAACGTATTATGATAACTTCATTATCAATCATAATTTTCATCATTGTTTAATCTCTATCTGACCCATTTTTCAAATTAAAATTTGTTAATTGGCTGATTTTCTCTAACTTCGCCTTTTTAAACTATTCAATTCTAATTGTGACTTTTGTTACCTGCTTCCAATCTTTTAAAATAAATATAGATTTATAACCCCTGTAAGGAATTCTAAAACTCCTATTTAAAAATAAGATAGTTTAAATGTTATAAGTGCGATCAGCTAGTTGAAATAACTATTGTCTTAAATTTGTATTTTAAAATGTATATTAAATAATATCATAGAATAGTAGATTGTATTAAAGTATTTTAAATTAAATTAACTATATTTGTGGCCGATAGCTATATCAATAATAATAATTACCATGCCTCAGTTGTTTAAATTTTCAGATTTGGAGAGAATAATTTTAATTAATATTTTGTAATTAAATAATAAATGTTAGAATGAGATTTGGATTTAATTGCGTCTTATATGGCGACCACGACCATGGATTTATTGGAAAGGCAATTACTACCAGAAAAATGTCATAAAGGAGATGATTTAGAACATTTTATCAAGGATTACGAAAGGTTTTTCTGCTCAACAAAAACCACAATTAAGATGCATGTAAAAATTGCATAATAAAATACAGGGGCTTCGCGACATTTAATCTTAATTAATCTCAAATACGTAATTAAGATAATTGATTTCGTGTGTATTTTTTTTGAATTTATGGTCAAATGCAAAACTTTTGTTTTTACCTACCCATTGACGTTTACCATCGTTGTTACTTAAAGCAATTTTACAATTTTTAAAAGTGAACAACTGATGATTTTTCGTTCTTATTCTCGTTTGATGAACAGAAAAAATTGTATCGTTTCTATAACAATCAAGATAAGAAAGATGATTTATTTCAGTTCCTTCCAGAGTAATTTCCTTTGCTTTATTACTTTCAGTTTCAACTAAAAGACTATAGCATTTTGGTCGTAAGAAAACCCATTCCTTATATCCAAGTCCCTTACTCACATCTTTGAATTTACCTATTACTGAGTCAAGTTTGCTTGAATACAAAGGATGACTAGGATCATAATTCGAAGTGTCTAAAAGATTATCCGAAACCATTACAGGTAAAAGATTACTTAATTTACAAATTCATTCATGTTCATCCGACTCTATAAATTATTAGCGATACCATCAACTAAATTCGTTGCAACAACTATTTTAAATTTAGTGTTTTTATGAAAATAAGTCACTGGGTTTACAAATGAAAGTCACTAAACTCACTATATAACTTGATAAAGAATAATTGATCCATGAGTTTTATATCAATATTTTTTTTAAATTCACGCATACTGGATTAATTAATGCTAACAAAATTCACACAATTATGATAATAATAATGGTATTGATCGTAATAATTTAACTTTCACAACAATAAAAAAGACAAACAATTTTTGAAACGTAATTTTATTACAAACACGTATTTGGTAGACATCGTCAATATCAGTCAAGTGAATACTAATGATACCTAAATAAACTTGTTTTTAATAAGAACTTTGAAAATATCTAAATACTAATTAAAACTCATCATTTTTAGTGTTTACCAAAACGTGTAAAATTAGATTTACATTCATTAACAACATGCTAATTAACCGATAATTTTGGGAATTAAAGCTTTATGTAACCAAAAATTGATTAAATAACCATTAAACATTAATCAGGTCTTATGTGATACCTATTAAATATTTCAATAATTTATGATTCAAACTAGGTATATTATAATACTTTTTGATAAATTTATGAATAAACTATTACATGATTTGTTATAAAGTTATCTAAAAGGTTAAGAATTTTAACCCTATGTGAAGAATTAGGTAATAAATTTAACCCTAAGTAATGAAAGAATTAACAATTTTAACCCAAAGTAATGAAATATTTAATGATTTTAACTCTAAAGCATAAAAGAGGTAATAATTTAAACTCTAAATAATAAAAGAAGACACAATTTTAACCCTAAATGATGAAAGAGGTAATTATTTTAACCCTATGTGATTAAAAGTTATATGTATACCTTATGTATACCAATTATTACTAAATACCAAGTATATTATAACACATGTCTTTAATAAAGAATAGTTGCTTAATTGGTAAAAAACATACATATATTTAGAATTAGTTGACAATTTTTAAGTACCTGTTAAAAATGGTTTCAAAATATGAATAAATATTTTAATTTAAGAATATTAAATTGAAAATCTCTATTAATAATTAGATTAAAAAGTTTATAAATTTGTTAATCGTCGATGTAAATAAACTCGTAAAATTATTGATTGATTAAATGCATTTGCTAATTATAAATATTAATTGAAATATTATTGACTGAACCTATTTTTCAATCAAAAGTTATTCTTGAAACAACATAAAAATCATATTTCAATAACTTTTCTTGAAATTAATTTTGAAAAAGTAGAAACCAAATACTTGATTTTGATTTGCTGTTACTATTGCTATTGATAATGACACTATTTTTCGATAAATTTAATCGCTAAGCTCATGTTCAAAATACTAATAAATTTATCAATATATTAAAATTATTACAGTTTTCTTGAAAATAATTTGAAAACGTACAAACTATTTTTCAATAAAACTATTATTAAACTAAAAAAAGATGAAAAGTTGAATATATTTATCGATATATTTATTGTAATTTTTCTTGAAAATAATTTTAAAACGTACAAACCATATTAAATTTTTCAATAAACTTATTATTTAACTAAAACCGGTTGTTGAAAATACTAATAAATTTATCAATTAAAATAATTACAGTTTTTCATGAAAATAATAATTTGAAAATAATAATTATCCCTATTAAAAGTTTAACAATCTATTGAACTACACACACTTTTTTTCAATACAAAATTAATTTAACAGAATAAGAAAAACAATATTTGTTAGCATATTGATAAAATTATTATACTTTAATATCCAACTTGTTATCCAACCACCTTAAAATTTTCGATAAAATTTAAATGCATTTCTATCATAGTAGTAATAAACATCAAAATACTTAAAATAATCGAGAAAGAAGGATAAATATACTCAATACTTGAATCATCTTCGATTCATCTAAAACTATAATTACTATCATGTTACCAGTAAAGATTGCATTAATAAGCTACAATTTACTGACAATAATTCCATATATAAAGCTAAATTATTGATCATACCCTGATTGATGAGCGCTGATATTCCAACAAATATTTGATTAAGACTCCTCAATCGTAACCAATTATTAAACTTTTCAGCTTTATTGATAATTTCTTATAATTTCATAAAAAACCTTACTTTTTCCCGTACATACATACATAATATTTAGCAATCATTTCCCACTTAAAATTGATATATTTCTGATAATTTCACGTAAAACTCTACATTTATCTACACATACTCAATATGTAGCAAAAATATCTCACTTTAAAGTTGATATATTACTGATCATTTCATGTAAAACTCTACATTTATCTGTATATACTCAATATTTAGCCATAATTTATCCCTTAAAATTGATATATTACTGATAATTTTCATATGAAATCTAAAATTAAATGAATA